>JAKSZP010008005.1:0-184837 GCA_022478985.1 Massospora cicadina
GCATTAGACCTGGCAGAAAGGGAAAGGATACCTCTTTGGGCATTGTGTGATGTCACTCAAAAAAGATGGCATCTGTTTCAGATAGATTGGCCAGGATTTGCTCATAGTGTGAAGTATTGGAAGAGGACACTTATAGCTGATAATCTGGTCAAGCGGGGGATGTGTGGGAATTTACATATGCTCACATTATCCAGCATGGGGTTAATTAAGCTTCAATTTATTTTAATTAATTAATTAATTGATTCATTTATTTATTTAATTTAGCTTATTGATTAAGCTTTGAGATGTTAATCAATTATTCCATCTCTTTGGCAATAATCACCGACTAAATGGTTAATTGTAATTCACAGAGGATCAAATCTTTTGAGAATTTTAATTTCTATTTTGTCAGGGATTGTTGCTGACAATTTGGAGATGAGTAAATTGACTCAAAAAGGGTAATTATTCATGGGAAATTGTCAGGTTTGGTTGCTGACATGTGGGCTGATACAAATAGTGATTTAATTACGCTATTCCTCATGAATATCAACTGGAATATTTCCCAAAATTGAACCAATATCTCTTTTTGGTCAGCTAGGCGTGCTGAGACCATCATAAATATCCCTTTTTGTTGTCTAGGTGTGCCGAGACCATCATAGATATCCCTTTTCATCAGCTAGGCGTGCTGAGAATATCGTGGTTACCTTAAATACCCCTAACGCATGTCTTTCACCATTTTACCCTAAAAATTTTCCCTCATTTAAATATTAGTAAACAGCTTAGTAGTGTGAATACTTTATTGTTTTCAATTGTTGATTGTTTACTTCAAAGTGAAGTTGTGAAGAAGTACTTCCTGTCTAAGTGTCAATGCCAGAGTGAGGCCAAAGTCACTTGAATCCTTATATATTGCCAGAGTGAGGCTGAAGTCACTTAAACCTTTATATTGACAGAGTAGAGCTGAAGCTCCTCATTTATCCAAACTTGACTAGGCTAATTATCTTCATAAAATTAGCAAATTCGTGTTTATACCCAGAGTCAATAATTAAGCAAACTTATGCACCAGTGAAACCCCGCGGGTTTTACATTGGGCTTATTTCCCAGCACAAAACAATTGGTTGTCTCTTTAGCTCCTTTGTTTCCCTTCGTGGGATTAGAATTGCGTACTGGTTTGGATTTTGAGCTTCTAATTGGGGCATCAAATTTAGCTCCTAAGATCTTTAAATTATCTACCATTTGCAAGGTAGTTATTTCCATTGCAAACACAGAAGACATCATGCAATGCAAATCATAATAGGGCCAAAGGGCCACTTGCAAGGCGATTCTGGCATCAAAGTCATCCAGTACTTTCACTCCAACCAGGATCTGCAACTCCTGCTAGAACTGATCCGCGAAGCTTGCTAGAGACTCATCTTTATGGAACTGGATTCCTATAAACTCCTGTTTGCGCTTCAACATGCACGTTAGACTTCCAAACTCTTTCATGATAGCCGCCTTTGCCTCAGCATACAACCAGCTGTCCCCCTCCAGGTGAGGTAACACTGAGTTCTGACTGTCAGTGTCTAGGAAATTCATGACCTTTAACGCCTTTTGACGATCCCCATAGCCATACATGGTCGTATCAAACAGTCAGAAAAATTCTGAGGCATTATCCTGATAGAATGTTGGCAATTTTGGCGTTGCCTTAAATTCCTCCGAGTTATCTCTGCGAGTTCTTTAGGTTCATCCACTAAGCTCACTTAAGGAATGACTTCGAGCATCATCTCCAAAATGGCAGCATAAGTGGGCAGCATGTTCCTTGGGGTATTCAACTTCCCAAGTATTGTGCGAGGACTTCTTTATTTGGCATCACTTGCCATATCTGGCTCACAACCACATTTGTGAGTTTTAGCTCCTCCACCTGTTTGATCAGTCACTCTATATCTGCGCTGAATTTTCTCAAATATACATGATCCGCTTCTCACTCCGTTTTCAGGTATAAGGCCTCTCAAACGAGATCCCCTTCTTTCTTCTTCAATATAGTTATTTTCCCAAGTAACTCATTCCCAAAACTCGCAACATTATCTATCCCTTCCTCCACCTTGGTGACTCGTTCTTCCAAGGCTGTGAATTTCCAATGATCCGCTGAGTTTAGGGCATTCTGATTCACAAAGGCTAATTCCATCCACAGTTTGCATAACTTATCATTGTATGACATTCTTATAAATTCTTCAACTCAACTACACTCCTGTAGTGAGCACCAACTTTTAAAATTTACTGAAGAGTTATTATCGGCAAACAACACCATTAAACTTTTTACTGCACAGGTTCAGTTTCTTGTGCACTTTGTCTGCATTGTATAGTATATTAGATTATCGGTTGATAATAGTATGATGACTATTATCCATAGTTGAGTGTGAATTCTTATATCTCAGCCCAACTCTCTCCCAGTATTACCAATTGAAGTACTTGATATGTTATGATCTAGGACTTCGTTCCCTCGTTCTGTCCAACCCAATCTTCTCTGAGATTCCCTGGTGAAAGTCTCTTCAGTTCAACATACAGTTGGCAGCAACCCCCAATTATTTCTCCTTCATCTCTAGATCTCCGCTCAGATCTTTACTCTTTTCACTAAGAGTCTCCTAATTATCGCACATAGCAATATTATCCTTGGGAAGAATAGAACAATTGAAAGCTGATAAAGTTTACTACTTAAACTATACGCCGGATGAAAACTATAGAACTCTAAACTATATAACTATATAACTTTTTTTATTATAAGTGAATTCTAGGGAATCTATAGTGGGTATTTAGTCATCTAACCCTCAGTTGACACCTCTTAGATGAAAAAGGCAGTTGTTGCCATTGAATCACCCATCCTTGTCTCAGCAGCAATGGTCTTACCCATCCTGGCTAGGATTCTGTCATTGGACATCCTCAAAACCTAAAATGGAAAGAGTCATAGAAACGTGTCCCTAACATTTTCCTCTTGAACCAAGCAAACCAAACATATTTGGCTAGTGACCTGCTTAGTTAATGGGACTTATTACCCATTAAGGCAGGTCATGCACCAACTGATCAATTTTCTAGTTGCAGGCAGCATCACTCGCCTCACAACTTGCTATTCATTCCCAATCAGTTAGTGATGAAACCCAACTGATCCCAATCTGTACACTTGATTTTTAATCACTACCAGATGCCCCTATTTTGTCAGCAACTCCGCCCAACGAGATCTTAAGTATTTTTCTGGATTGATCCCCCAATGGGTATGACCAGGTGAGTATCCCAAAATCTCCTGAACGTAATTACTCCAAAACTCAGTCCAAACAATTCCCAATTCACTTCGTCTTAGGGAATTATCCCCTAGCGATTCCTGGTAATCTAGCAGGCTGGGAATATTTGGCTTAAATCCCAACACTTTCCCATACCATTCCTTGAGTGAGTCATCTCCAGTCATGTACTTCCAAATAAAAAAAAAATAAAAAAATAAAAAGTAATAATTAAAAAATTAACATGATTGGATTTACAGACTTGGTCTCAGGTTCTATTTCTGACGCTGAACCAGTATCCCTTTTGGTTTCAGATCCTGACGCCACCTCTGAGTCCAAATTGGTGTACTCTGGCTCACATGTCTTTGCAATTTCTAAAATGTCTGCAGAAGTGACCAAATCCACCAATAAACAGGATTCATACTACTTTTTGTTACTAGTAAAAATTTGTTTTGGAGCTCATCAGGCGTCCTTTGAGATAAAGTTGATACTGAACCTGCGGGTAACTTCATGAGTCTGGAGTTGCCTCTGCAGTTTGATCTTGACCTTGTCTTGGGTCCTGCGGTAATGATCGCCTGGTCAGTCTCTCAGCTATCCTATAAATTATGGCGCCCAGTACTCTTCTTAGTTCACCAGTTTAGTTTTTGCAATTGCTTCTCAGCAATGCCTAACCTCATGTTTATGGTTATTTTGTGTGTGGGTTGGTGACGTCAGCAGCATTTGAGGATTCAACTTTAATCTAATATGATATCATTCTCCAACGGTCAGGTGGAGGGCGAGTTTCCCTTATTAAATACCCTTATTATAACTCAAGGTCAAAATTGATTATGTCTCTTGTCTCGTCTGTAGGTCTTCCACCATAATTTCCCATGGCGCTGATGAAATATCAAAGTATCTTTAATCTGGAGAAGGCGGACCATCTTCCACCACATACAGAATTTGATTTGGGAGTTTGAACAATGGTGCAAGTGGTGAACAAAAACTCCCAATGTACCCGCACACAGTAAAGGAGAAGGCTGTCCTCAACGCATGGCTAGATGACATTCTCAAGAAGGGTTGGTTGTTCCAAGAGCATCCCCTGTTGCCTCTCCCATTGTCTTTGCCATGAATAATTATGTTTCCCTTCATCCCTGCATGGATTACAGCCACCTTAGTAAGATCACGGTCCATGTTTCCTAACCACTGCCTTTGGAACAGAAGATTGGCCAAGTGATTACCATGTCGTGTATGCTTTCAAAACTTGATCTGGTTGATGTCTATAGTCAAATTTGGGTGATGGAAGGTCAGGAATGGTTTACTACTATTCGGAAAAAACAAGGCATATTCCAATTTTGAGCGAAGCCTTTGGGCTTATTAATACACCCATAACATTTCAAAGGATGATCAATAATGTGTTATATGATCTCCGGTTCACCTGTGCAGTTGCATATGTCAATGATATCTTGGTACACTCCCCTACTACCAATAACATGCAAAGGACTTGGAGGCAGTAGTGGCTGCCTATCATAAGGCAGGTCTGTTTGTCAAGCCATCAAAATGTGAGTTTTATTGGGAAGGAGTCACCTTTTAGGGCAATCTTGTCTTGAAAGATGGCTATGCTATCCTGACCAGAAAATTGGATGCCATCCGAGAGTGGCCTACTCCAATGATGCAGAAGCAATTGAGAAGTTTCTTGGACACCATCATATCCTTAAAAAAGTTTTCTCCCGCCCTATCCCAGTTAGCTGCTCCACTTTATCCACTCACTGACAAGAACGTCCCCTTTTTCTGGATGTCTAGTGCCAGCAGGTATTTGATTCATTTAAGGAGGTGTTTTTATTGCCTCTCATCCTTAAGCATGTGGATCCTTTTAAACCCTATATTGTGGCATGCAATGCGTCTTCTGCTGCAGAAGGGGCTGTCTTGCTTCATGAGCACGATGGGTTGGAACACCTGGTTTCTTATTTCTCCCGCAAGTTCTCATCCACTGTTTAATCCTGGACCATATATGACAAGGAGCTGACAGCCGTGGTGTGGGCCTTGATCCACTGGCTGTATCTCTTGCAAGCGCTCAGCATGATTTGATGTGCAAACAGACCGCCAAGCTCTCCTTTACTTCTACAAGCCACAGAAGTTGGCACACCGCCAGGCCTGTACATAATGGAATTTGTGCATTTTTAACTTCAAACCTGAGTTTATGAAAGGTGCGTTAGTTGTCCTTCTTGACTTTCTAATCCACAACCCCGCACACTGCTCAGCAGACCCAGATGAGGCGGACCTCGTTACAGTCAATCCCCAACCCAAATCTTGTCCATTGTACCTCCTTTGGTTTCAGCAGTAGACTTAGCTCTAGATGTGCCCCTGATTTCGCAGGTTTAAGCAGCGCAGATGTCCTGTGCAGAAGGGGTGGAACTTTTGGAGCGGTTGTACCTACCAGATTTGAAGCACTCCTTTTACTCGTTTGCCAAGGGGCTCATTCACTTTTGGTCATGGGTTTGGGTCCATCCTCTCCTCCGAGCTGAAGTAAATCAGGATCATTACAATATTTTAACAATTGGACATCCAGGAAATAAAAAATGTATGATTTAGCTAAGCGTACCTATAATTGGGTGGGCTTGTTGAAGAATGTTCTGGTAGGATTACAGATAGTGCAACTTGCGCATGGTCAATTCAGACTGGTTTGGAAGGAATGTTCTCTTACATCTCCAACAGCAGGCAGAGGGTCCATGGACATCAGTGTACATGGACTTTATTGTTGAGCTTCCCAGTTCCAATGAGTTTATAGTGTTTATGATGGTTGTAAACTGCTTCACTAAATTTTTCCTGTTTATTCCATGCTCTTCTGCCATAATTTCTGAAAAACTTCCCGTCTCTTTGTGCGCCATGTGCTCTCTATATTTTGCCTCCCTCAGGAGATTGTCAGTGACCATGGGCCCCAGTTCACACCACGATTTTAGAATGAGCTCTCGGAGATCTAAAAGATCACACATTTCCACTTGACTGCGTACCATCCACAGTCAGATGGAAAAACTTAACGGGTCAACCAGATTCTGGAACAGTAATTGCGGTTCTATGCTTCAGCTGTTCAAGATACCTGGGCGGACAATCTCCCCCTCGCCCAGTTCACATATAACAATGGAACCCATGCATCCACTGGGCTTTTCTTGTATGAGGCTACCTTGGGGTACAACCCCTCGTTCTCAGTTGGCTCATGCCTCCATACAGAGGTACCAGCTGCCACCAAACATATCCATCACATTTGGGCCACACAGTCCTTGGTTTAAGAGCACTTATCTAAGGCCATAAATGATATAAACAGTTGACAGATTGAGATTAACTCACAGATCATAAAAGAAAGGCGGGTTTATATGTCATGCTTGATACGTTACATTTGTGGATGCAGGTCCCCTCACAAAAATTTTTGCATTTATGTGTTCCTGTCTCCACCTAATGGAAGAGGACCTGTGAAATGGCACTTTCCATTTAAAATTGCCACCCCACTGGAAGCAGCACCAGTCTTTCATGTGTCCCAGATGTCCCCAGTTAAGGGGGCAATCTCCTTAGACCCAGAGCCCATTGTGATTGAGGATGTGGAGGAAGCTGAAGTTGAGGGCATCCTCACTTCCCGCAGATCCTGCCAGTCAGTCCAATATCTCATTGTGTGGAAGGGCTATCTGTCTTATGAAAATAGCTGGGTTGGTGCACAGGACTGTGCCAACTGCTCAGAGCTTGTTGAGGCCTTACATGTCACCCTCATCACAATGCTCCCAGTCCTCCCACAAAAATTACTACCCTAATGGCAATCAAGCTGCCCAAGGCCCATATGAATGTGGCCCTCACTTAATTCCCTGGTGGTGGCGCTCTGGCAAAAGATAAGGGTAATGTAAGTCTGGAGGAGACGTCCCCTTTGTTTGGACTGGGTGGCATTCCTGTTTCCATCAAAAAAGGGTCCAAAAAGGCCATCTGCCCCTCTCATCAGACAGGGCAACCTTACCCACTTGGTGGATGAGCGTTAGGTAACAGCCTACCCTTTAAGGACCCTGCCACCAGTCCCCATATTAACTTTTTATGAATTAATACACGGAATCAAGGGGATTTGTGCTGAGCTTTTGGATACTCAGCATTATACTGGGATGAAAGGTTTTAACAAAATTGAGGTAATTAGCCTTTGGCATCAAAGCCTGAGAGCCACAAACCCATGGCAACAAAGCCCAATGAGCGAGCAATTGCAGATATTGTAGTACCTAGTGTAGAATTATCAGCAAAACTTGATGGTACCAAGCCATTGGGAATTTCATCCCACAGTTTAAAACCTGCCCAGACACACTAAAAACCTTTGCCTAGTAATTTTCTCTTGGCCAAAAAAGACACCAGAGCAACTGGGTGTGGGCAGGGTGAGTATCCCAAACCTGTTCTCAACCTTATGGGACCGCCCCTATGTGGGGTGACAATGGAATGTTTCCATGGACCGTCGGGCAATATACCATCAATACAGTTGTCAAAATAAAGAAAATTTGCAACTTGGGTTTCCGTGGATAAACTGACAGTGATTTGACCCACTCCTGATAATATTGAAGTCTGTTCAAATTAATTCGTTTTTTTCATTGCCTAAAGTTCCATGGATTATTTCAAATCTCAAAGGCCCTAATCCCATGTTTTCCAAGCTATTCCTCAAATCAATCATATATTTAAACAGTTCTAACACACTGAGAAAAATTGATGGTTGATTCTCTTATTTTAAATCTATTAAAAATCTTCACAAACCCTAATTTATTTATTTAAGTTTCAATTTTTCCTGCTGAACCCCCATGACATTAATAATGAGGTCCCGTGGGCCTTGCATTAACTGGCTAATCTCAGCCATATTGTCAATTTTGGGTCTTTTCGTGGTCATTTGAGATTCACATGCCAAGGTTTGCATAAAATTTTCCCAAATCTCATCACCCCTACGCCCAGGCCCATTGACATCAGGGCTGCAACAGCGGGGTTATTTAATACTCTTATTTAGTTCATTTGTGGCTTGTTGACACTCCATTGTCAACCATTTCCCAACCAAATTTAAAATCGTTTGTGTGGCAATTCCACTGGCATTTTGGCTCACCTTTTGGGTGCTTTTCCATCCCAACTGGCAGTTCAGTTTAAACTTTATCTGCAGTTGCTCTGTCAATTTACTTCAGAAAGGAAATTAAGCTGGGACCATCTAGTACTAAAAAAAGGAAATTAAGTTTCACTAAAAATCACACCAACCAGCCTTCAATTCAATGATGGTTGACCTTAGAATGGCCCCAATATCAGAACTCTCCAAGTTTTTTAAGCCCTTTATTTATTTATGGACACCAGTGAAGTTGTAGTTGGAGCTAATTTGGCGCAACTCAATCTTAATTAAGTCAATCACCCCACGCCTACATAGGCAAACCCTAACACAGGAATAGAGATTTACGGAATTAAGGAATGCAATTGTTCAGAGCTGCTACTGGCCATCAAGCATTTACGCCCTTCCATGAATGGGAAGAAGTTAGTCATTATAACTAATCATAACTTACTGAGATAGTTGCAACAAATTAACAATCTATATGGGTAACTTGCTCGCTGAGCAATCAAGCTACTGTGCTACATCTTCTCTATTGTACAGTGATTGGGAGCTATACATAAGAACGTGGGTGGGTAGTCTCATTTGGCTATACTAATCCTTTATGATTATTATGATGATTGAAATTACAAGCTTATTCTCACCCTGGGATTGGGATGAGAGGCCCTAAATTTCACGAGAAAATAAAACGTATAAAAAATAAGATCCAAACTGAGGAAAAGATTACAATATAAAGCCGTAGGAACATCCTGGATGCCCTATATATGTCCCCTGGTAAGAACTCAATCATCATGGAAGCGCATACTAAACTTTGGACAGGACGCCTTAAAAAATATCTAACAATAGCTCAATTATTAATGCTATATGGAAGGTATGACTGAGTCTATACATAATGGTATCGAGTCCTTCCTTATCTGCTCTAACAAGGGTCCATAAAATCTAATCTACCAACATCCAAGTTGTGTGGCCAATTTCAAACTTGGTCAACATCAGTATTGATGTATCTGGTCCCCTGCTGACTGAAATGTACGATACACAACATAATCCCCATAATAGACCACTTCAAAAAGGAAACAAAGCCACGTCAGTCATCTTTGCAACAGCCAAAGCTACCTCCTTTAACTAAAGCAAGTTTCACTCAGCAAGATACCCAAAATACTTTTAATGGTTAATGGTACAGTTTCACTACTCAGATGGTGCCCAAGCTCAATTATTTAATGTGAACTTACCAATTTTTACTTTATATCACTTTAAAATATAGGAGGCATATAAAGAAATAAATGGTACACTTATTTCTACACTTTTCAAGATGGCATAAAGCAATCCATCCAGGTGAAATGAATACCTGCCAGGAGCCTTGATGAAAAACCAAATAAGCTCTCACAGGTTTATCAGGATTCTCCATTTAAGACTATTATGGTCAGGATCCGACGTTACCCTCCAATGTCTAGCTTAACTTGGAATCTTCTAATTGTGAAACCGCATGTTTTGCTATGCAAAGATTTGTTGATTGAATTTTTAGGGTACAGGAACTAGTGGAAAAGTTCCCCAGTACTATAGTACAGGAGAAGAGGAAGAGTACAATGCTAAAAATCCTGCTCTTCCTGAATATCAGTTAATAAAACTAGCTCTCTAATATCACTATCGTCCTGGAGGATGAGCTCATAAGCTTGATATCTTATAGTCAGGACCCTATCAGGTGATTTACCTTTGTGGACCTAAATATTCTATAGCTTCTTTCAAAATGATAACTGTTTTCAATTGAGTTTGTTTGAGATTCCTTTTCAGTTATGTGCCCCCTTGGCAATATCTTGAAGGAGGCATTGTTGTTAGAAAAGATGACCAAACCAGTTCAGATGTGAGCTAGTTACAGATGATTCAAATCTCAATCAGAGTAAATCACTGGCTGATGAATCCATTAAACATACAAAATAGCCAGAAACATAAAGGCTTTTTCTAATTCCAAAACCCTCATGGGTACAAATGGTTTGACTTGTTTTAGAACTATGCACGAATCTCCATAAAATTTTTTATTTAACTGAGGTAATCTGACTAGGGGATGGACATTACCAAACTAAAACTAAAATCATAATAAAAAATTAACAATTCAAACAAAACGCCCAAAATGGACGGATTAATTGAATCATACCTAACAAATATCCAACCAGGTGGGTAGCGAATACTGCTATCCCTCCATGGTGGATGGAGAGGGGGGCTCGAGGGGCTCATCTTTGGCTGCATCCATCTCATTCCAGAGTAGAGTGTGTGTTAAGGTAGATAATAAGGGTGTGGGGGCATCGGCGGTATAGGGTTCAATATCCCTGATGACTGGAACTTCCAAATAGTTGTTAGCCATCATAATGCCAATGATGTATTTGGCCAAAGCATCTTCAGCTTTGAGGCGGGCATCTGGGAATTTAATGAACGTGGCAATGTTGGTTCAGGTTATTTTTGCTTTTGGATTCCGTGCTACTGTTACCACATTCTGGATGGCTTTAGTGACATTTTTGTGTAAAATTTTCATGTTGATCTTACTTTGTGCAGTAAGATCTTTGAGGATAACATGAGGTGAAATTCCTCCTGTGAGCGCAGCCACAGATTTGGCGGCAGCTTTGCGGAGCAGATGGCAATCTGGTGTGGTGGCTGCTTCTACTGCAAGCTGGTGGTTGCTGTAGAACGGTTTGGCATTAGGTTGTGAGACATATTTCTAAGGAGGGAATTTTGATCCCATTCTACGTTACAGAGTCACTCAAATTGCAGCAACGGTTCTTTAATGAAGTTACCTGATTTGGAAATTTCATCCAATTACTCCCATGGGTTTTGGTTGAATTGGATTGGGGAATCGGCGTATGGTTGAGGATTGGCTGGTTCTCTGGAATTTTCCTGGGATTGAACCAGGGTCCAATCCTGAGCTTGATTGGAAGAATCATGCGTGGCCCTAAGGCAAGGTGGATGCTGATTGGTGGCTTCATGTGCAGCTACAGCATTAGGCATTGGAGGAGGGGAAGGTAGGATCATACCCCATGTCAGAGTTGGCGCGGTGTGGGTGGTTGATTGGTGGGCATCAGACAAACTTTCATCATTGGTGGAAGTTTCTGAGTATGGGCATCTGCGTTTCAAATGGTCTAACTCAAAACAGGATGGACAAATTGTCCATCCGCCCTTGACACAGGCCCAGAACGAATGGTCGGGGGTAGATGGGATGGTGGCGCGAGGTGGAATTGCCAAAGAAATTTTTGTAAATTCAGGGCTGATCATGGCATATGCCCAAGGCCCAGCAAGGCGTGTGGCCTCATTTGGGACCAAAAACTGTAAGATGAGGTTGGCGCCGTAGGCGGCCAGACCTTCCATCAGCTCCTGGTGGAGCACTTTGTGGGAAATATGGGTGGGAAAACCAGCAAACTGGACCACCAAGGTGGTGTCCATTGGGAGCTGGGTCCAAGTTGTTGGGAGGGGAATATTATTAAATATTAGCGGCACTGTTGCCGCAGTGGCTGCATCAGCTTCACAGGGGAAGCCAAGATCAAAGTACCCCTTATAGGGGCAGAAGTCAATAAAACAGGCTGATGTCATCACCGCCTAAGCCATTTTGATAATGGCTTGGCTGACATAGGGGAATAATTTCCCATATTCAACCCTAATGCCAAAACGCATGTTGCTCTGGGGGAGCACCAGGGGGCAGCAGGGCACCACTTGGGTTTAAGCGAGATGGGCATCGAGATCCTTAGGAGGAACAAATTGTCCCAAGGGTTTGGAATGACTGGGCGAGCCAGTCTGAGCACGTTTTCCTGTCAGATGGAAAATGGAGGGGGGAGTTTTGCCACTGCCTACGCTGAGACAGTCAGCAGGGGATCCAATGACATCAGAGCAAGACTTCAGTGTGCAATTAAGTGTTTGCTCTTAATTTACCAAATATATTGCTCAGAAAGTTACGCTGAGAAGAGAGAATCTCCATAAAGATTAGAAAGGATACTGCTTTAAAAGGGCATGGTATCCTGAGTGGAAACGTGTCCCTGAAAAATCAATAAAGTCCATACATTAAATAATTAAAGTACTCTTATAATCAATTCTAGTATATCTTACTTCTGCCAAAATTTATTTCCCTATTGAAGATAAGTACCACTAAGAAGCCCGCTGAGTCTATAATGACTAATGATTGTATAGCACTTATATGAACCAGTCAATAAATTCCAGAAAATTCTGATACTTGTCAAGGAGTGTAATCAGATTGATTTGTAATTCATAGTATAAGGTGATCCCTCTACAGCTTGAAAGCTTTTAAATTTGCTAATCTTGATTTCTCTTTACCTGAAATTGTCCAAAACCAGTGATAAATTATTATACCATCAGTCTTACTATTCAACAATTACTCAATGAGATTTATTTACTGTGAGGCCGCTCAAGTTGTTCCTTTGTAACCAACATACATCCACCATGTTGTATTTGTATGTTTTACCACAATTTCAAGCTAAATATTTTAAATAGGAACTGAAAGCTACCTTCAGCCTTTTTCAATTAGCTATTTGGTATATATTTAATTTGTAGAATGCATCACCATGAGGTGCATGGAAGCTTGAGCTAACCTGAACCTTTAACTCCAAAATCATGATATATTATTCTACTTTTACCACATCTTAAAAATTGGGGGGCTACTTGAAATAACCAGAAGTTGATAAATGAGGCCAGAAACCAAAGTGCTATTCTGGGAAATGTATTATTTGGTATCTTAAGGATCAGTCCATCAGCAGATGTAATTTATTAATTCCTTCTAGGCTTAAAAAGTTAATTATATTGATGCTCTAATTCTAGAGCTACAAAGACGATGACAAGAGTAAGTCTCCCAAGACGAGATCCCTGGGGCCACAGGTCCCCGTGGTAACAATAGTTTGGTTGTCCCTGAGAGCCTTGAAGAGCACTAAGACCCATGGGGGTTATAAAATTCTTCAATTTAGCTCTAAGATCTTAGTGTTCCCTGGAAGGATTACATTTTGACCTAATTTTAGGCTCTGTATGACCATCTGATGCATGTAGCATAAGGATGCGAGGTCTTCCCTGATGAAAAACCCATAAAAACAAACTCACTTTGGATGACATATTTGATAAGGTTGAAAGACTTTAGAACGCTCACTAAGGTGAATAATGGTCACCTCAATCATGTTGAATAAACTTGTATAGACTTTAAGGTATGAATTGGAAACTTTACGTGTCAACTTAAAATCCAAAATGTTGATATTTAAGACTCAAAGGAACAGATAACACAAAAGGTCTTAGTTGCCTTCCTTAATTGATAATGGGGAGATATCCAACACTTTCTGAAAAAAATATGCCGCAAATATTACCAGCAAGTCAATATGAATATGCTGTAACAGAGTCTCAAGCCTGGTCCCACAGTTGTATTAACAGTCTTTCTGCTTCTATTTCAATTAATTTTAATCATAGTTTCAATTAGATATTAACTTCTGGACTGGAGTGTATATCTTCTTTCTTGCATGCTTAAGAGAGTTATAGGGATGAAGAACTAATCTTCAGAAAGTGCAACATATACACTCCTGTCTGAAAAGCGTGGCCTGTAAAACCATGATACCCCATTTGAGATATTGCCAGATGTGGGATCAAGCCCAAACAGTATTATCCAAGGATTGGTATTTATAATACCCCAAAAAAACCAAAACAGGCTTTTATGAGCATCCAGTATGTTAATTCTTGGCATCTGGGCTCAATTCCGCCGAGTTAGATTTACACAGGGTGTTATCCACTGAGCAACCAAATCAGACAATATGAGGATCGCCGACTTCTTTAATAAGACCCAATAAAATATATACAGAGCTATTCCCCTGTATATCTACCCTTATTTTCAATATAACTTGCAGACTTTTCTGCGCTCCTGTTTCCCTCATAAAAGACTGACTCCTTTAATATTCCATGAGACTCTTTATACCTCAGTTCCCCAGCCAGATGCAGCCTCAGCTTGGTAATTTTTTATTCCTCTTCCTTTTCTGACTTACTCTCATTTGGATTGAATCTTGGCATAAATCCTCTCTATTTGCTGAATGACATCATCTTGATTAAATATAATTCATATATCCCTTTTTCATAAATCTCAAGACTCATCTTGATCCCTCTCCAATCCACCAATATGGGTAGTATATCATCCAGTCATATCAACTTCCCAACATTACCCCCCTTTGACTGGATGATAGGCTCTTATTGTTTATATGATCAAAGGAACTTCGCATGGACTAAATTGATAATCTGACCTCCAGCGGGTTCCTTAATTGTGTAGACATCCATGCCAGTCTTCTCGATAATCTCAAATGGGCCAATCCAAATGTCAGAGAGCTTATTTTTCCGTCCAAATCCATGCTAATCATGGAATAAAGCATAGTTCTCCACAGCGAACAATGGAAGTCCACTCCGGCGCTTCTGGTCAGCCACTTGGTTGCAAATCTTCTTGGCCAAACTAGAGGAGTAGGCTTCCATTTGCAACTTGATCAGTGTATCTGTGAGTGTCTTCAGATATCTCTGAGGATTCACACCACCAGTGTCCTCTACACACTAATATATCAAGGCAGGAAGAGCCAGATGTTGACCATACAACAGTTGAAATGGAATCTTACCAGTGGGCGAATGATAGCTGATATTATAAGCAAACACAGCAGTAGGTAGAAGGGCACTCCATTCTGAGGGCCAATCCATTACCAATTTGCAGAGTATGTTCACTAGGGTTCTGTTGACGCTCCATCATCCCTTTTGATTCCGGATGATAGAGGGTGGTCAAAACCCCATGAATCGCCATCAACTCATTTAACTTTGGCAGTATATGCAAAGTGAAGTTGGTACTGTTGTCCATCATAATGAACTGTAGGCAGCCATGCCACTGTATAACACTCCATAATAAACTTGGCAGTGGTGCTGCGCCCAAGTCACTAATAGCCCTGGCCTCCACCCATCGGGTTAAATGATTGATGGCAACAATTATATCCTTGGATCAATTGGCACTAGTTGGCAAAGGTCCCACTACATCAATGGAAACGGTGTGCCATGTAAACAGGGGCTTCACTAGTTGGTAGGTGGTTTTCTTGCGGAAAGGCTTTTCCAATTGACACTGATGGCAACAGCTAACCATTTCCAATATGTTATAATGTATGCTTTCCCAGAAGTATTGGGGTCACAAAAACTCTAGCATCTTCCACAATCCTCCATGTCCTACAGCCCAATGAGCATCCATGATTATCGAGGGTCTAGCTGAAGACTTAGGAAAATTTAGCGTCAAGTCTCCAATCCGCTTGTATAATTCTTCACCTCATACAAAGGTATTCTCCCTGAGTCCATCTAATACCTTGATTACCTTCAGTGGCTCATCCTGGTATTTGTTCGCCACCATCTTTTTGTACATTATATCAGCTAGATCTGCTTTGATAGCGACCATGGGCAATCAAGAAAGACATTCCACGTTTTGATGTTTTGCTCCAGGTCGATGTAAAATCTCAAAATCATATACTTGCAGCTTCAGAGCCCAACGTGCGAGCCATCCTTCCAGTTCATGCAGATTCTGTAGTCAGCGCAAGGAAGTGTGTTCTGTCACTACTTGGAATCTTACCACATGCAAATATACCTGAAGTTGTTTGTAAGCGTAGATTACCACTAGACACTCCTGCTCAGTTATAGTATAGTTTCGTTCGTGACAGTTCAAGCTTTGACTACGGAATGTGACAGGATGTTCCATGCCATCATTATCCTTCGGGATAATACTGCCCTAATAGCAGCGAGGGATGCATCCATCTGTACTATGAACTTTTTTTCAAAGTTGGCGTATTGCAAAATGGGTGCACTTGCTAATGCAGTACACAATACATCAAAAGCGTTCTGGCATTGTTCTGTCTAATTAAAAGAAGCATTTTTCTTTAATAACTCATAAAGTGGGGCCCCAATGCAGCTGAAATTGGAAATGAACTTTTAGTAATACCCAACCATCCCCAGAAACACCTGGATATCCCACTTATTTCCTGGCCGAGTCATCTTGCCTATCACTTCCACTTTAGCCAGCTGCAGTTTAAGCCCATTTGAATCCATGACAAACCTGAGGTATTACAATTGCTCTTTAAAGAAATGGTACTTTTGAGGCTTAATTTTGATATTAGCAGCAGCGAGGCGCTAAAACACTTGCTCCAAGTGGGCCAGGTGCTCTGTAAACATTGCAAAAAAACATTGATGTCACTAAGGTAAACTAAGATGCAGGACAGCTCTAAATCACCTAAATTTGTATCCATGGCATGCCGGAATGTAGCTGGGGCGTTACACAACCCTTGCGGCATGCGCGTCATCTGGAACAACCCTCACAAGGTGATGATTGCACATTTCTCCCATTCCATTAATGGCAATTCAATCTTCCAGTACCCTGAGATCAGATCCATGGCAGAAAAATAGTTCACCCCACCCAATTGGTCTAATACATCATCAATCTGCGGAAGAGGGTAGGAGTCCTTTTTCATTACATTATTGAGTTTACAAAAGTCAATAATCACCTGATTTTAGCCATCTTTTTCTTTACGATGAGCACAGGTGATGCCCATGGACTGTTTGATTGCTCTAGCATTCCTTGCTCGATAAGTTTATCCACTTCATCATAGATAACCTCTTCTGCTGCTTTTGAATGTCTAATAGGACGCAAACAAATAGGAGGGTGATCCCCTGTATCTATCTTATGTACCAACCCTTGAGTGCACCCCCAAGTCATGATTGTTATTTTCAAAAATATCCCAATAATTTTCAATTAATGCCATAGCCTTATCTTGCTGATCCACCAAGAATCCCATGAGTGCTTCCTGCGGAACCACAGTCAGTATGCCAAATGAGGAGTGAGCTAGTAGTCTGAGATCCTCCATGAGCTGAAATTATGAATATGACAAACTTCCTCTATAGGGACGAAGTGTAGGTAAGCCACCACTTGGTGCCGCCGGATTGTTATTACCTTCTTATGTAGGTTTGCTAACAGCACTTTCACCTTCCCATTCCCTGGTAGCAGTAATCCTGGAGCCGCATGTGGTTTAAGCCATGAGTGATGGTGAGGCGCCATAAATTCTCCATAAAGCCCCTTAGGGACATTGATTTCAAGCCCAATCCCTATTATGCTCTGGTGTCCAGATGGTAGGCTTAAAGCTCGCATTGCTCAAAGCAGGATTCCTTTGTACTCATATATCTGATTGGGGAGGATCCTGGTCCGCTGACTCAGTCGCTAATAGTGAACTGTAATCACTCTGTCACTGTATGCTAGATTGATCTGACCAGAGTGGACTGGATCCGTTGGGATTCCACCAGAGGAAAAATATACTGTAATCTGTTGGCCAAACATAGTAAGGTTTTCTTCTGCCATATTTATCATAATGCCAAATTTCCTCATGAAAGCCGCGCCAATTAGCATATCATAGTGGTTATTTGGCAAAACCACCTCTGGAGCGGACACCTGGACTGACCCAAATCGTAAAGGCAACGCGCTATATGCTCCTTCTGACACAGTGCTGTGCGTTCCCATAAGCCCATATACTTTTTGATGGTCCACATCCGGTTTCAACATAAGTTTAGCCACCTTTTGGGTGGAGACTATGTTCACAGGTGCTCCCATGTCTATGATAGCGCGGATTTTTTTGTTTTGAACAAATATGTTGCAATAAGTACATTCCAAGTAAGAAGAATCATCAGTGTTTATTACTTGTACGTTCAAGGGCTTTGTGTGACTCAAAAAGGAAGAAATACCCTTGCTGACCTGAGGGTACTCACTAGTGATTTTTTCCACCAGAATAGCTGCATAGACACCTACTAAAGGAGCGACGTTTGGCAAAGGATCCGTGTGGCTGGTGCCAGTCTGTTCCAGGATCTGCCACGCATATGGCTTCTGCACATCTTTGTGGAACCCAGCCCGATTGGGTGAACTCTTACTCTTGGAAGCAGAAGCAGGGGTACCCAATGAAAGCTGCTGGTATAACAAAGTATCCAATTGAGGTTCTATTTCTACTTGGAAAGTCGTTTGGCAATTGTTAGGGACAAGTGAATTGGGCTTAGTGGAGATAGAGCATCCTATCTCTACTCCGCTTGAGCTTTTCCCTGCTTGATTATCTTAGCATTGTGTATACTTGTGATCTGCTAGGGCAATTGGCTGCATAATGCCCTCTTTATCCGCACTGAAAGCAAGTGTTCATAAAAGGTGCACGTATATTGTTTGGGCCAGAAGGACCAGGTTTAAAATTGCTGGTAAGGTTCCAAGATCGCGGACAAACTGGTGAAGCGTACATGGGCTGTAAAGGGTCTACTGACTCATATGAGGGATGAATATGTTCCAGTGGCTGATAACCCAGTCGCTGCGGCCTATATTCAGAAAGGGAGGAGTGGGGGTAACAGAGATATTTTGGGCTATGTTGGGGGCGCTGTTTGTGGCAGAGAGTTGACATAAGGCGTTCACAATTTGAATAAGTCCGGTATCTCCATCCAACACATGAGACATAGCGTTATATAGTTCCCAATATGGTTTGACAGCCGCTGTCATTGCTATACCTACATCCTCAGTGGTCAAAATATTAGCCCCAAGTAGAACATGTGCTTCTGCCAAAAACCGCTCAGCGAATTCTGACAGGGTCATTTTTTATAAAACTGTATAGTCATTAAATTGGCTTTCCATTGAGACATCTTGGTAGCACCCCCAAACAGCCGGATAACGATTGATTATACTTGTGCATAAGACACCAAGCTATTTGGAAGATAGCAGGTCACTTAGTCAAGCTTTTCACATCTAAAGCGGACAGCAACAACTTTGCTTTTCATTGATTGGTAGCCCCTTCCACAGCGAATTCAAAATGTTTAAAATAACAGTGTAGGTTCCCATCATGACTGAAAGGAGGTAATTTTTTGATACAAATTAATTCGCTTTGCTCTAGGTTCCTGCTGCAAGGGGCAGGCAAATTGTTTTTGGAGCGACTATGGGAACCATCATTTGGTGCAAAATCATACAGCCAGCCAGATGAGCTTGAACCCATCGAAAAGGAAGTGGGAGAAGTGGTGTCATGCGGGGGGTCCATTGTACCACCCAATGGATATTTGTTTGCTGATCCATAACATTCTTCCCACAAGTCACTGCAACTGCCCCATTCCCCCCATCTCTGGTACGCCCCATGAACTGTTTGTTGATCAACTGCTCCGTTTTAATTTAAACAACTAGTACACCGTCCATCCTGAAATTCCTGTTGCAGTGTTTCATACTGATGTTGCACTTCCCAGTGGAATTCCCTTTCTTCATTCAGTTTTTGTTCTACAGCTTGTAATTACAAAAGAACTTCCTTGATTATATTCTGCAGGCAGGTTTGCTATCAACTTGCATTTTATGCTTGTTGATTAGCGTTGTTTATTTGGTTAACAAGGGAGAATCGTTCCCATACCAATTCCTCATTGGCCCGTTGAAGGGTATCAAGGCGCCCTTGCATGTCTGCATACTCTCTTGTCTCACCAATCGGAAGAGGAAAGGCTCGTTGGCACTCAGCCTGACTAACAACTTCCTGTTGTGTAACTTGGCAAGTAAGCTAGAGATACTTGGGAGATGTTGACCAAAGGATAAGTGCATTATCTGTCATTCTCTGGGTATTCCATTTAATATGGAGTTGGTTTACTTCTTTCAATAGAGAGCTGACTTGGGCCGCCACTTGCTGTTTCATCAGGGTCATTCGTTCCTTGAGCTGGGCAATCACGGCTTCAAGAGCTTCCTCTCATTCAGCTAGCTCCATCATACAGCGCTTGGTATTATTCCTCAAGGTTGTTATATCCTGAATCCACTCCCCTGATAGGCCATGCTGATCCAGCAGTTCTCTTATTACTTGAGGTAATTCTGAATTTAACTGTGGTACCAGAATGTCCAATCGATGGTGGATGTCCCCAACACAATGATCCATCTGTGCCAGCGCCCCTTGTATTTCCAAAAACGAATGATTGAGGCGGTCAAGCAGTCGGTAAGTATCATGCTGCTGTGCTTGTGTGAACCATAATACATCTCCAATTTCAATATGATGGCAAACCAGAACACGCAGTAGCTAATGAATTGTAGGTTGCACATAAGTGACTAAATATTCCTCAATTTCGTGGGTACCAAGGTGGCGAGCTAACCCTGTAGTAGTTGCGTCCAAATAATACATGTACAGTGCATATCAATTTTCTTGATCTCATTGGTTATAAAACAGACTCAGGGCATTTTCCCCAGTCTCATCCTTATATAGGCAATATCCGCACAATAGCCATTCCATAATATTTCTCAGTTGTTAGGGAGTCACATTTGTGGAGCATCCTTGTTGGTTGGACCTCAGCTCCAGGCAATTCTCAAATTTCAAACTAATCATAACTTCATCATCCCATGGTTCAGTAACATTAAATAATGTTGGTTCAAGGTTAGGTGCCTCCTGGGATTCTTCAGCATACCGCGCTCAGAATCTGATCAGGTTATGTCAGAATGAATGAGGACTCATCATTGTTTTTTACCAAACTATAGTTGCTAAGTGGCCCCCTGTAGTGAGCACCACTGTTAATTCTCAGCATCTAGGCTTAATTCCGCCGAGTTGGATTTTCACAGGGTATTAGCCACTGAGCAACCAAATCAGATGATATGAGGATCGCCGACTTCTTTAATAAAACTTGATAAATATATATACAAAGTCATCGCCCCTTATTTCTACCTTTATTTTTTATATAACTCGCATATTTTTCTGCGCTCCTGTCTCCTCATAAAAGAATGACTCCTTTAATCTTCCATGAGACTCTTTATACCTCAGTTCCCCAGCCAGATGCAGCCTCAGCTTGGTAATCTTTTATTCCTCTTCCTTTTCTGACTTACTATCATTTGGATCAAATCTCAGCATAAATCCTCTTGATTCGCCGAATGCATCATTTTGATTGATTATAATCCATATATCCCTTTTTTGTAAATCTTGAGACTCATCTCGATCCCCTCTGATCCACCAATATGGGTAGTATATCATCCAGTCATATCAACTTCCTGACACAGTGAAACTAAGGAAAAAGTCAAATGAATTCTCCAGCTTCTTTTATGACCACGCTTAGCCATTTGTTACCACCAACTGTATCACTCTTGATGGCACTATATCTGCAGTGATTTCAGATTTTAGATTATACCCTATCTTTTAGTTGCACATGATTGGATTCAAGCACAACATTATTTCTTATGAGAGATAAAAGAGTCTTTTAAAGAGATCCTTCTTTGACCTTGGAATTTAAGGATCCTTCTAGTATCATCCACTAATTGACCTCATGTTCACTTCATAGAAACCCAAACAAATGAGAAGTATTATGAACTTATTGTAATGGACCTCGCCAAAATTCCAAGAGATGTTTAAAAGAAGTTCTAAAGAGGTGGAAAAATCCAGTCAATATGAAAATTGAGGTACCTTATGTTAACAAGCTTGTAACGCCTCAAAACATTATGAATGCACATACTAAGTCTGAGACCCTAATAACTAAATGATATAAAGAGATTGAATTGATTCTTTTAATAATAAAGAAACTGATAATGCTTGCTCTTCTTCTGATGACTCGCCCATGTTTTTAAATTTTTAAATTTATTGCGAAGAAGGCTGACCATGGGATGGACATTTCCAAATTTGACCCAAAAGAAACAAAACTTAGAACAGGGAAGGCACCCCATAGAAGCGCTGCTATCTCTTGTTGCCAGCGGGAACGCCACTATGGGAAGGGGGAGGGAACGTGTGAGGAGGCCGTAGCCACAATTGAACATGTGTGGAGGAAAGGGTCTGATTTGATGAACCAAACTGGGAACCAGGAGGAGACCAGCTGTCGGTGATGGGGTGGGAGGTATCCAAATATCCACGCCTGAAAGTGGTCCACCAAATGAGACCGGAATCTGTGGACAGCTTCTGGGAGGGTGGGGGTGGAGCCTGTGATGGCATCCAAGACAATCGTGTGGATAGTGCACATGGTGATTGCGACCACCAGAGCATGGAGGGAGGGTGGAAGGGGGGATACCATGGATATAGCAAACATATCTCTTGACAGACTGAAGGGATGTGTTTGATCCTGGCAAAGCAGACGCTGAACTTCGCGCCATATCACTTTAGAGGTAGGACACTTCTCCAGGCGGTGGAACAGCGTTCCATACTGGCCACACACGACGCAGGATGATTGTAAAGCGTTAGAGCGCTCAGCCGTATGGTACACCTGCCTCAGGCAGCGCCACACATGGGAACAGATTTGAGGCTGTAGCAGAGGATGGTGTGCATATTTCCAAATAGTCTTCTGAGTCTCAATGGAGTAAGGGATGTCCATCATGTCCAGGTAGTCCGCCCTGGATAGGACATGGGGTCGTGTGGGGATCACGCCATCTTGGATGGGTAGCCCCTGTACCTTTTGTGTGAACTGAGGAGAGGTGCGGCCTCTCTGGGCTGTGTGTCCGCTAATCCAAATTCTCCACTCGGCGCTCCATATAGAGAGGATGATTCGTTTGTAGTGGGCTTTAGTCCCGTGAGGACCTGTGGCCGATGGGTGTGAAGCCAGGGATATCATCAAGGAGTGAGGGTTCAATGGATTGTTAAGGCCCAAGGCGCGGGAGAAGTTGGAGCAGGCTGCGCGGGACCAGTGTTGGGAGGGGAGCGTAGGGGCGGTGACGGCCGCAATCCAGGTGCCCAGGATCTTGGCAGCATGGGCTTTGAAGTCAAGCAGGCCCATGCCACCATGATGATGAGGGCCAAACATGACCTCTAGCCGTACAGGTGGTGGGCGGCCTGACCAAAGCCATCCTTGCAGCAGGGCATACAAGGATTTGAAGAAGTTTGGGGAGAAGGGGATGGCGTGGGCTCCAAACCAGACTTTGGAAAGGAGCATGGAGTTGGCTAAAACAACCCTGCCAGTAAGGGAAGTAGGGTGGGCTCTGAGGGAGGCGATGCGCTTCGTCACGTTGTCTAGAATATGACTTTCCATTAATGCTGATGCGTACCCGCCTGCCTTCACCCACACGCCCAGATGGCGAACTGGCCCTATGGTAGGGCGTGGCATGAAGGGGAGCACTAGTGGGGCGGTGTGGGGTGAGCTGGGAGGGCGATCACGTGTGCGTGCAGATGGGCCGGGATGGGCACTGATTGCTGGGGCCCAGCAGGTTTGATACCGACCAAGGAGGATGATTTCAGTTTTGGAAGCATTCAGTGCAGCATTACTTACCTGGGAATACTCCTGGATGAGAGCTTCAAGTGCACGTGCATCTTTATTATTAGACACCCCAACCACACATTCGTCTGCAAACGCCATCATCTTGACTGGGTCTTGGCCTGGTACATGGACCCCAGTGAGTTGGGCATTCACGTTTCGAAGTAGTGGGTCAAGGCTGAAGTTGTATAAGAGTCGGCTAAGGGGGTCCCCTTGTCGTAAGCCCCTTTGAGGGCGGACTACTTCCGTTAGGAAGCCAGGGCCATGCACTGCCATTGTTGCAGATTCCGTGAGCAGCATTACCCAGTTGATGAAGCGAGGGGGTAGGCGGAATTGATGGAGGCAGGCCCTGAGGTATTCTCAGTTTACTCAATCATAGGCCTTCTGTTGGTCCAAGAATACAATTGCCTCAGAGGCTGTGGACTGGCATGCGTTAGCCACAGAGTGAACGTTGTCCCAAATCAACCTTCTGGGTATGAAACCAAATTGTTCTGGGGAGATGGTGGCAGATGCTACAATATTTAAATGGTTAGCCATGATTTTAGTTAAAATTTTTGTATCCAAGTTAGTTAAAGAAATGGGGCGCCAGTTGGCTAAGTCTAGCTTGTCCCCTTTCTTTAAGAGTGTGATGGTGAAGGCCTCTTGTCCTCCTGGTAGGAGGCGCGTTTCCAGAAGGCTCTGGTTAAGTGAGGCAAGCAGCAGTGGGGATATATATTTGAAGTACTTTTTCATAGAATTCATATGGAATGCCATCTGGGCCTGGCATTTCCGATTTGGTGCACCGCGGATGGCTGTCCATAGTTCATTTGGAGTAATCAAATTCATTATTTTGGGTATTGGGAAATTGTGCGGATGTGGTTTCAGTCAAAAATTCTGCCACTTCAGCCGGCTGAATTGAATCAGATTAGTATAACTTGGAGTAATACTTTAGCATTTTGATTGCCAGTTCAGCTGGCGTATCTGTGACAGAATCATCCGATCTTTGCACCTGTGTGCAGGCCACGCTCTGGCATGGTGCAAAATTTTTTTTTAAAAAATATGCCGTGCACTTGTCACCCTCTGTAATGCATTTGGCCCTGTACTGAACACAAACCCAATGTTTGTGTTTCCTTTCATGCGCGTTGAGGTGGGCGGCTGCTTCCGCCCACTTCTGGCCCCATGCAGGGCTGTAGCCTGTAGCTGGGATGTTGGACACCAGGTGTGCCAACTCTGCCAGAGCGTGCAAAATGATGGCCGATGTGGCTCATGAGCGCCAGGAGGAGAGGTGGCAATAGTGGCGGATGGTATCCTCTTTGAAGGTTGACCATGTGGAGATGGGGTCCGCGCAAAATGGTGTAACAAACTCTTTTGTCAAAGTTGCTGATTCCACCCAAGTGGAAAATCCTGGTGATGCAAGTTCAGGAGGGCGGAGTTTGCACCAATGTGGGGCCTTAGCCACTGTGACAGGTAGGTGGTAGGTTATCAAGACCAGCCGGTGGTCAGAGAATTCAATTTACATTGTTTGTAAGTGGGAAATGTGAGGTTGGAATTTTGCCGATGTAAAGATAAGGTTGATGCGGGTCATGGACTTTAATTGGCCATTGTGGACGAGGGGTCACATCATGTTTTCAAGCAGCGGGGCTTGCCGTGGCAGTGCATCCATTAACCCAAGGGTGGCCTTTAGAACGCGAAGTTCTACGTGACCCTGGGGGGCATGGGAGGAGGAAGGCCAACGGTCCATTGGTGTGTTTAACCAACAGTTCATATTGCCAACTACAAAAGGGTCTGGGGGTAATGGGAGGGATTTGATCGATGAGAAAAATTCCTGATGTTCTCATGCACAGGTTGGGGCATAGATGTTGATGATAGCATGTGCCATTTCAGCCCACGAGAAAGTGACAATGAGGACTCGGCCATTGAGGAAGGATTACAATGATAAAAATTTGAAAAAATTGTTTTTTGAACTAGCACCCCACAGTGCTCTGACCAAAAGGATAGGGATGGGAGGAGCATGGTTTTCCAAGCATCCTCGGAACCTCATGGACAGTGGGACTCCTGGATGACCAGGATATCCACGGGTAAATTTTTTGTAAAAAACTCAGTTTCCTAGCCTGGGACGGCGAGGCCTTGATTCTGGCAATACACAACGTCCCTAAAGTGAAGGTTTCCCCCATCACACCTTAGGTGTGAGGGGGTGGGCACCTGGGCCCACTAGCCCTCCTCTAGATCCCCATGGGCCTTCATGGCAGCGCGGGTGTTTGCAGCAACGCTATCAGTAGTTTTGTTAATTTTAGCAGAAAGGTTCACGTTGGCTTTTGCCTTCACTTTCTGTTTCTCCAACGTCAAACGAATTTTTTGCGGTGCAGATTCTTTGGTGCACCAACAATTGGGTCAAAAAAATTTTCAGGTAGGTTGGACCCCAAGTCAATTTCAACTGCAGCTTGGTTGCAAAGATTGGGTGAGATTGAGTCACCCATCAGATCCTCAGATTGGGTGGCCCAATCAGCATGGGCTTCCCAATCTGATTGGTTGATAAATTCCCATGTTGCTTCTGCCATGAAGGTTTTGATGTCCTCCTGGCGTTGGGAGTGTGGGATAGTGGTGGTGACTTTGGCCACTTCCTTGGCCGCGGCCCTGCGGGCCTGCCTGGCCTTCTTCCACTCTTGTAGGGAAATAGGTTTTACCAATAGGTAGCAGACTTGTGCTCCCCATGGGAAAGCCTCCTTGGTGCTTGCAGTTGGTTCGTAGTGCGCCTCTCCACTGGCCATGGCCGCCGAGGGGTGCTCTTGGAATGTGATGCCCTCCTTGGTGGGGCATGCATGTGCCTTATGGCTGAACGCGTCACAGTGGGTGCAGATGGGGGCGTGCTGTCCACGGTTACCCAGAAAGGGTGGGTGGTATGCCCTTCAATATTGATATATGTGGAGTGCAGGATCTGGGTTAGGTCCTTCACGATCTCCTTGGTTGGGGTCAGAACTGTGATGGCTTTGCTGGTGCACAGGTGTGGCATCAGCATAAAGCATTGCATTTTGAAAGATTGTATTTCGCTGTATACGGTGAGCTCATCTTTCAGGTGCTGCTCCAAAATGGCACATTTTACCGTAGTAGGCAAAAAGTCAAACATGAGGAAAATTTGGTTGGATTTTGTCCATCTGGTGCGTTTGGTTTCAACGACCCATTGCGCTTCAAGGAGGTTGATCACTATGTGCACTGCAGCAGCTTCATCTGCTGCCTCCTTGTTTTTGAAACTGAGGTCCATCTAACCGCGTGACATGGAGTGAGATGTGATGTACACCACGGGCAGGAAAAAGTGTGCACATCCCCACAAAATTTTTCCCATAAAGCTGTTTGTTGGATGTCCAGAAACACATGGACTCCATATTCCACTGACAAGAGTGGTTGGGAGTGCGGCGTGTTGATGTACTGGTTTCATCGCGCTTGCCAAGTGAGGATTTCTGGGGAAATAGTGACCATCAGTTTTTTATTTTTTTCTATTCTTCCAGTTTCTCTAGGGCGTTTTTGAATGTTTGAGGCCGCGGGCCTACCACCTGCTCCTCTTACCTTACTTGCCCAACTGCTCCCTGACATGGGCGCAGATTAATCTCCTCTGTGAGATTATCAAACTAGAATCAGACTTGAATTGACTAAGTTGCAAAAGTGATTGCAATGAGAGAGAAAAGTATGACTCACCCATGTTTCTTACCATACCTTCTCAATCAAAACGTTTTATAACCTGTGTTTTTGTAAGAGTCAATGAGATTCTTGTTAATGCCATTATTTTTATGGACACCGACTTTTTAATGGTTGCTCAGCAATGTTCACTTTTAAGGGTATGATCTGAGCCCCCAAAATAGGATATAGCATGATAGGTGAAATCGCAGATTTGCCAGCTACGCTGGCATCTTAGAAGGAATAGCACTATTAAAGTTAGTCCTAAAATAGATATACACATTTAGGTTTCATCCCTAGACAGCAGCAGCATATAAACGATGGCTTTTTGAGATTTTGGGTGTTCTTCATGACGTTCATAGTGCCATATTTAAAAATTTAGTTTAGATGATATTGAGACATTCAAATTATAATGAAATTTTGGGACTTTTACAAAGCATATAGACTCTATAATATGAAAATAAAGTTAATCAACTTCCAATGGGTATTTTAATATGGACCTTTTTTAGTTGCTTCCATGAACTTACTGAGGCTATGGGGGTAATAAACCAGATTCTGAAGCCTCTGGAATTACTCCAAGCTCTTTGGTAAACTCTTCCAAACACTGAGTAAATTCTAGAGGCATCATATGAATTTCCACGCGTTTGATTTTATTAAAATTTACTGAATTTTGCTTTGTCCCAAGCTGCTCAATTTTGATGTTTCTTGAGGTTTCTGGAAGTTCTCCAACTTCTTCAGTAAGCTCTTAAACGCCTTGCAGATCTTTGAGGCATTGGATGAGTTTCTTTGCATTCAAATTAATCTAGCTTAGCCTGATTCCAATCTGCTCACTTTTCAACAATTTTTTACTTCAAAGCTCCAGAATCTGTTAAAGCCAATGACATCTCCTACTATCCTCTGGTTTCAACTATCTAGGCTGTCAGAATTTAATTAAGGCCTTCATATCTTATAGGTGATATGGATGCAACATGGCGATCTGGAAAAGACTTGATCAACAATCATTGATGGTGGCTCTCCCTGAACGCTAATCTTCAAAAATTTATTAGCATACCAATATTTCTTCTTATATACCCCATTAAATGAAATATGATACAGCTCAGCCGTAGTGTACTCAATCTACAGAGCTTACCTCTTGTTACACATATATTCTAATAAATTAGCCTTATCTACTTCATCCATTGCACTAGATACTTTAAGCTGTGACCTCCTATTATTAACTCCATTTCTCTCTGACTATTCTGCCATAGTTCAATATGCTGTCAAGTTTCTATCTCACTTGGATCATATAGTCCCATAGGTATTCAAATAATTGCACAATAACAAAGTGGATATAAAATCTCAGACCTGCTTCCTGGAAAAATGATCATATTAACTAAATTGAGTACTATGTACAAGGATTTGAGTGCAACGACATCCTCTAGTAGTGCATGGACAAGAGGACATGACCCTTTATATACTACAATCAGCCCTTATATACCACTGAAGTCTAACGCTATAATTATTACTCAAATCCGTGTTAATATCATGTTAAGACACCTCTTGGAGATAAATGGAATAGAAAACAATTAGTAAAGGAAGTTCTGACAAGTATGGTGTTCCTTGATCCAATCATTTCTGTTCCAAGATTCTAGTTATTATATAACGTAACTATTAATCTGAAACAATGGGGTTTGAAACCCCAGTCACTTTCAACTAATTAGTATCTGTCAAAAATCAATGTCATTTACAGCTTTATGAGCCTATGTGATCTTGGTTTAGAGCCTACTACTGTGACCCTAGTAGAGTCTTCAGTTGGAAGCGATTTACCAGTGAACAAAGAGAAAGGGTTGAATAGTTGTTAAAAGTATATGCTGGCCTCTTTTTGATACCACTTATGATTTCAGAAAAATGAAAAGTGCCCTAAACCATGTTAAGACATGGGATGCCACGCTGACCGCTCTAGACCTTAATAATAAAGTAAGGTAGAAGAATCTTATGTAGGGTTTAAACTTAAGTAGTTATTATAATCCAGCTTATTAGTGCCTTCTTGTAGTCCCTGAGATTCACTCCTTTTGTTAATATTAAAGAAGGATAGTAATAATAGGGTGATGATGGACTATTGGAGACTTGACTATATAACAAAAAAGTATAGCTAACCACTATCAAAGATTGGTGACTCACTCCGCTTACCTATAAGTCTCAATACTATTTTGCAAAGGATTGTGACAGAGGATACTTGCAAATTAAAATATAGCTTGAGTATTGGGACAAGTGCGCCCTCATAGCAATCAAAACAGTATATAATTAGAAAGGATGCCCCAGGGGCTATGAAATGCACCTGCCATGTTCCAACGGGCATAGATACTATCCTGTGATACTCAAAAGTTATTGTGTGTTCTAATCTACCTTTATGACTTAAGTTACTTGAGGACTTTTTAACTTCTGAGAGCTAGCTACTCTTAACAATGAGTACCAAATGTAGAATTCTGGCTTTGTGGCTTTCTTTTAGCTCTCCATTTAACTTCACAAGTTTTTGATATGTGCGTTGTATAATTTTTTTAAGTAATTGATAATAATTAGTTAGGTTGGTGATAGTCTGAGACTATCATCCTGGTTGAATTTCTTATAGTCAAGTTAAATATTAGTTCCAACGCTAAACTGGTGCTTGTCCTATTAATTCTTGAGGTACTTCTGGAATGTTAGGAAACTTCTCCCTCTGAACCTTCCTTTTGGTAGGGCTTAACCTAATATTAGGTTCAGATGTTGTTCTTTTCTCTTGACGCAGAGTCCGCGGAGATAGCAATAAAACAGACATAGAATAACTGATCCTTAAAACTCTAATTCCAAGTGTTAAGTATACACTAAATTTGTGAAAGTTTAAGCTATTATAAAACTTTTATTGATCTAAAAGTACCCTCTTTACTTTATAAAATAGAAAGGATTTATAGGGGAATTTGGAGTCCAACTATTCCGTTGGCGCCTCAATTAGAAACAGCAGCCATTACTGATTTTTTAACACTCCAATGTCGCGCCCAATGATGGTATTCCTCATTGGTTTAATCATATTCTGCCGCAAACCATCTATGTGACATATTCTAGGTTGAATTAATTAATGTGTCTAATGCCTTCGCTCAACCCCATTGTATCACTCTTATTAGGTTAGCAACCTGCTTAGGTAATGAGACTATTCAGCCATAAACAGCAGGTTGTGATACTAAAAAGGTTAACTCGCAAGTTGCTAAAAATAAGCGTCATCAATTGATTAACAACTAATAAACCAATTAGTCAATTGGCAACAGAACCTGACTTACTCCTACAAGTTAATTAAATTATTAATACTAAAATCAACAACCTAATCACTTGTTTATTATTGAGGATTATCCCCAATGAAACATTAGTGATCTGGGAGATCAAAAATTGGCTGATTAATTAGTGTACCAGGAATATTTATTCAAACAATAGTTATTGCATACAATGATAACTCTCACATCCACTACCAGCTCTCATCCCCTAATGGTTACTCAGATTTGATATATACAATTAAGCTGGGTAATATGAGTATACTGAAATCCCAACACATCTATGCTTGACCAGGTATTTAGAAATGAGTATTGACATAGAATTAGACGCCGCTTTGACTCCTGACTAAATCTTCCAGTATGATTTAAATTCAATATCTCCTAGTCTATATTCTTTTTCTTTTCTTGACGCATCTTTAGGAATTCCTTCTTCTTAGCATATATCCTTTCCATGTCCTTCTTTCTGCTGCCTATGTAGAGCGCGGTTCCCACAGCCATATTCCATGCTAGCCTAGTTTGGTTGTTGCTGCCAAAATTAGTTTTGGAAAGCATGTATTCCAACAGGTCAGTTTTATATGACACATTGTCACTAAAGGATATTCTTGGGCGTCTTCCCTGATTCCTTGGTCCCTGTACTCCCCAGGCTGGGCTCTCTGTTTTATATCAGAGTGGATCCTCTTGAACTTATTTCCTAGGGCTTCTTTCTAGCATATCTAGTTCCAGTCCATCCTGATCCTGCTAATATGCTTATCTACTTTCGCGCCCTGGGACTACTCACAGAGGATCCAGTTTTACCTAAAACTTATCCTGCCAATGATATAAGGAAATACCACCAGATGCTTTTGATGGTGATAAAATAAAAATTAATGTAAAATATTTTTTGATTTTTATATTTTTTCTCAATGTTTTTATCATCTTTTTTTATTTTTTCTTATACTATTTTTCTCTTTATTGTAATAAAACTTTATCTATAAGTAGGTTCAGAGGTCCATATTTTCTTTTCCTCTACTCTGGTTCAAATTTTCACTTTTTGAACTTAACAGTTATCATGGTTCAAAGGTCTACTTTTAGGAAATAACTAATACACAGGACTTAACCTATTGTTAGTAGTTTCAATGGTCTCAAAAAACATTTTATTTATCATTCCCCTAGATCCTATACTTTAGATACTTATTATGGACACATTTCACTATATGACCATCCGTGATGTTCTTTATTGTAAAGGCATCTTTCACCAACTTAATGATAACCTTGAATGGATTCAAACTATAAAGCATTCAAAATGTTTCTTTTTTCAAAATCATGGGTATCACAATAGGCTACCCTATCCCCACATGGTACTCTTGTAGCTCAAATAAGTTCTTGTTGTCTATCATCATTGCTATAATTATATTCTTCAATATGGTATTGACCGCCTGTGATTTCAATTTATTCATAGTGCTTGCCAGTCAGGGTAGGTATTACTCTGCACTTGTCCCTGAAGCTGGTTCCTATGGTGGAATACAAAATCGGCGGTAGTGCTGCTCTTCATCCATATAATAGCTTGAACGGCGTATTCCCCATTTCTATATGAAAACAGATATTATATACAAAAATTGACTAAACTCAGATATTATCCCAAAGCGAGATTTTACCCTATACTAATCTTCTTAGCGTCCCATTTAGTGTTCCATTGACTCTATCACCATTCCATTCATTTCTGGCTGACAGGGAGCATATACCATTCCTCAAATTCCCATAAGTTTATTCAGCCTTGGGATCACATAAGATTTGAAGTTGGTTCTGTTGTCACTTAATAAAATTTGCGGGCATCCATAATGGTATATTACTCGATCCAGTATGAATCTCACCGTGACTATAGATCTACTTTGCTCAAGGCTTTCACAGCACACTCATCTATTAAGATGGTCTATCACCTCTATGATGTACTTTACTCCCCAGTACTGACACTCAAGGGTCTTATAACATCTATTGACACCATGTTCTAAGAAAACTCAGGGCGTACTAGCTGGTATCCCGTCACATTATTGTACATCATGTGGAGTTGACATTCCATGCGATAGGTCAGATAATCCCAGACATCATAGTTATTAAATTATAGCAATAATACTGTCATATATAGTCCATAGTTTTATTATGCCACCATGACTGATGACATTGTGTGAGGTTTCAAAATTTCTGCTTGTTCTGATGTTTTTGGAATGTATACCATTTTCTATCAATCAAATCTTATAACTGTCTGTTCTTCAATTTGGAGTTTTCCATCACTTACTTTAACGCACCTTGAATTTTTGGACTCAACCCCAATATTTCATTCAATCACCCTCTGAAATAACTCATCCGCTTGATGACAGACAACTTGAATGGCAGGTAATCTTGATAATCCATCAGCATTTTTATTTTCAACACTTTATTGGTGTATAATTCTTTGTAGGCTTGTAGTTTCAAATCCCATTGGCCAGTCACCCCTCTTATTCCTTAAGGTTGTGTAACCAGAGTAGAGATGAGTGGTCAGTCACAACTTTAAAGTGGTGCCATGAATATACACCAGAAATCGCTTGCAGGCATAAACTACCATGAGGCACTCGTGCTCTGTAATGGTGTAGTTCCTTTCCACTAGCGTCAGTGTTCAGCTCAAATATGCTACTGGATGATCTTCCCAGTAGTCATCTACTTAACTTAAAATGGCACTGATTTCCATTAGTGAGGCTTCAGTCTTAAGATATTCTTTATTGAAATTTGAGTACTTCAGCACAGGACTAGTCATCAAATATCAGCATGGCTTATCAAACTTTGTTGAGCCTCCTCAATCCACATGAATCCATTTTTTGGATCCTTCAATAAGTGTAATAATGGTTCAGCAATTCTAGAGAAATCCCTTATAATTGGCAATAGTAGCTTTCCATTCCAAGTATACTTGTTGTCAAGATTCTGATACGACTGGACGATAAGCCCTGAATAGTTACAGCAGATTGGCGAGAATCTTCCAACCATGATGACTATTTACAATTATTCAAGCGCCTTGAGATGAGGCGATATTGGGTTAAAACGGGCTATTATTGGATCTCCTCCAAATAAGGCAACAAGTCAATGTTGACATTTGACAAATATTAATCAGATCGCCTCCAACTAAGGCGATAGAGATTTAATAATATCATACTCTGCTGGAACCATTGGGAATATGGCATACCCAAATAGTTTAAGCCAAGGAAGTGGTATCATCCAAATTCGCTGATATATAAGCAAGATGGGGTGATTGGAATAAAAGGTTGAAATAGGATTGTAAACATGAAGAAGAAAGAATCTGCTTATATTATAATAAATAAAGTACTATGGTCAGAGCTTATTGCTTCATACTTTTATTATATTTTTAATTTGTTTGGAGGACCAACAATCTTCACATTGTCCATAAATTGTTTGGTGAGTTCACCCTGTGCGACTCTTATGGTGTAACCCAACGGTGTCGCCTAAAATTATAACTGTGGTTCTCACTACAGGGGGCCCATTGATCAACCACTAAAAAAATTAAATCATCCAGTTGCTGACCATGTCACATCAGGTCTGCTTTGACAAGTAATCTTCACAAAACACTGCACCAGCCTAATATGAGGATCTTAAACTCTCTTTAGATGTGGGGTTAAAAAACAAGTTGATCCTCTAGGAGAGAAAAAACGTTATGCAACAGCTTGACAGCATGTTTAGTCAAATAAAAATCCTTAGATAATAAAAATAAGAAAACTCTCTAATTGCTCAGATGACACTATAGAATGAATACGTTGCGCATAATGGAAATTAAACGGTACCTCACATTCCCCTCATTGGGAAGAGGAAAAGCTACAAGGGGCTGATTGGGGAGAAATATATGATGAAGAATATGACGCTGACATGAGCTACTACACCCAAGAGGGCAGCTCTAAATGGTTGTGAATCAGAGAGCCAATTCCCCCAAGTGATGGCAGTACTGTTCACCAAAAAGCCCACGTTACCTCTGAATCAGCTGACAACCCAACATCCGCTGGCCCAGCTCCTCAGCAAGAGATCACTTATGGACCTCACCCATTCCTAGTATGTCCCAAAAGGTTATGTTTATGAGTGTGAGGAGGAGGTCTGTATTTATAAGCTGCCTCATTTCAATTGCAATGGGAATATCCATGGTTTTTAGGTAGTTTAAGTTTGCAGCGGAAGGCACATCAGATCATTGTAAAGCTAAACTTTTAATTTCTTCCTGGATGTAGGGAGTTCTGATCAAGTCACTTGCTATCTTCCAGGCACCTCCTTTACATACCAAGAATTAAATAAATTGTGCTGCAGCTGTTTGGAGATACTTCAAAAGTATCACAGCAAAAGCTGGAATTCTTGACTATTGGTTACCACCATAATATGACCCACACAGCATTTGCTGGCCATTTTATGGCGGAAGCTTATTTGCTAATTGGAGAAGGCGTTTTTGCAGAAGCTGACGTGTGCATTGCGATGACCCCCATAGTAAAACCATACCATGAGCTTTACAATGTCATGACTCTGATCATGGATGACAATGTACCTCTACTCAAAATTGTTCAGTTTCTGTGCTGTCTGTCCACTACATCTCCTCCACCTAATACAGAGTGAAAATATACCGCAGCCATTGCCAAATCTTCTTATTTGGGGGAATAGTCCCATCCTACCCATATCCTGCCTAGTAGCCCCTGGCCTTATTATAATCCAGAGCCTTGTCCTCAGCAGAGTTACCCCATCAGTTAGACTTCCGCTCTATCCCTGTTTATGAAAATCATCAGCAACCCAACTAATAACCCAGATCTAGTTACGCCAAGCGTCAGCAATCCTCCTATCAACCTGGCCTTGGTTACGCTGATTGTCAACAATCAAACTATTGGCCTGACCCCTCTTATGAAAACCAAAGACGCAGCTCCTTGGGGTTAATTGCTTTGAATGTGGTCACTCTGGCCACCTTGCACGGAGTTGCCTTAACCGTCAAGTTCACTACATGCAACAGGATCAATACTACCAGGGAAAAGATGGAGTGGAGTAGAGACAGGACTCTCTACCTCCACTATTACAACCCCAAACGTCCCACCTGAATCAATTGTAGTATATCCAGTGGAATTCCCTCAATACAATGACGGGATTTTATACCAGCAACTAGTTGGTGGAGTGAATGTACTGATATGGGCGCAACCCAAGGCCATGGCAGACAAAGGACCTCAGGAGCAACTGGAGCTGTACGCCTGTCAAATGTTTCTCAAGCTTCTTCATAAAAGCTGGATACAGCTGCCAATGCGCCAATCCTGAGAGGAGTAAACATCGCTTTCCCAGTGGACACTAATTTAAAAGAATACCTCAAAGTTAGTGAAAGTATTATGAGTTTTCTTTGGAAAAGAGATCCCTCAAATGTTCACGTAAAAAACATTCAATACTCTTCTTATTCTGAGTTTACATACTGAGACATTTTTGTAGCAAAAAATTAAGTCCACGCTATAATTAAATGGGCGCACCAGTCAACATAGTTTCCACCACATTGGTGGCGAAATTGGCGTTATAGCATGATATTAAACATCAAATGGTGCACAGAACCGGTGGAGCGGAAAGCACAGTCTCTGTGGGGGCGTACAGCTTTCTAACTTTGCGGTTTGGGTCCATTTTCATTGTAGCTCTGGCAATAGTGATGCCAAACAGTGACTACAACATGCTAATTGGAACTGCTTTCCTGTGACACTTCAATGCTGTCATTGATATGACGGAGGAGACCTTTGAAATTCTGGGGCAGCAGATCCCAATTTACTTTACCTCTAGTGGAGTGCCAAAGGATCCAGTGCACATGGGGCATATCAATCTTGCATATAGTGACGGGGTGATTCTGGTTCGCTACCATTGACTAAAAACAGGACCCAGGCCCTTCCCCGTCAGGTATATGGATATTAAGGTCTACCTCTCTGAGCTGCTGGGCCTATATCTATTCCTTCTGGACACCTAGTCATAGTGAACACTGAGTTAGAGGTGGAAGTGCCAGCCAGGCTCTATGTGGAGGTCATTAGGACTTATCAGCAAATGCGGCTTGAGCCTCATGTGGCTCCAAGTATTATACTCCCAAGCCATGGGGAGATCAAGATTTTGTTAGCAAATCTCCGGAACAAACTAATGCAAATCCGCTGGCATCAAATAGTGGCGTGTTTTCACTTGACCCCAGTTGAGGAGGCCCTTCAGGTTCAGGAGTTTAGTTTGCTGGATGAATTTGGTCTAACCATTGCGTTGCAGCCCAGCATAATGACAGCGGTAACGTGGGAGAATTTAATAAGATTATTGGAAGAACAAAAAGACCAATCAATAGCTTATTTCAGATTTATAAGGAGATTTTTACCATAAATGACCACAATTTAGGGTGTGCTTAGAGGGTGGTCCATCGATTAGACACTGGGGATCATCCTCTCATCAGGTCTCAGCTGATCTGCCAATTAAGAGCAGCTGAAGAAATTGTCACCAAGGAAATTGATAAGTTGCTGGAGCAAGGGATGCTTGAACCATCTAAGATTCTGTGAGCTTCGCCCATTTTGATTGTGAAAAAAGAAGGATGGTACCAACCAGGTGTTGATAGACTACCAGAAGCTCAATAGTATTGCTAAGAAGGACTCGTATCCCTTGCCTCAGATTGATGATGTATTGGATTGGTTAGGAGGAGCTCATTAAATCTTGGCAATGGATCTGAAATTAAGTTGCTGGCAACTTGAGTTGCCCAAGGCGGAACAGGATAAAAGCTGTAATCACATCCAAAGGGCTTTTCCAACTGACCTGTATGCCTCAAGGGCTATGTAACGCCCCAACTACGCTCTAACGAGCCATGTACACTACACTCAGTGATATAAAGCTGTCGTTCATTCTCATATACTTCAATGACAAAAAAATTTTCTTCCAAACCTTTTCTGAGAACTTTGATCATCTAGAAGAGGTATTCCGCCAACTCACTGAGGCAAACATTAAGATTAAATCATGTAAATGTAACTTCTTGAAAGACCAGTTGGAATACCTAGGGTTTGTGATAGACTCTAAGGGGCTGAAACCACAGCTGGCCAAGGTGGAGGCCATCCAAAAAATGACTACACTAAACAGTAAGCTTGACATACAGGTATTTTTGGGGATGGTCAACTACTAACGGAGCTTCATCCCTAACTTCAGCTGTATTGGGGCCCGCTATTTGAGTTTTAAAAAAGGATGCCATGTTCAAATGGACGGAATGCCATCAATGCTCCTTTTACACACTTCAGACGGCGCTGATCAGTGCGCCAGTGATACAATATCCAAACTTAGATAAAGAGTTCATTGTTCAGATGGATGCATCCCTTTCCGCTGTAGGGGTGGTCCTATCCCAAAAGATGGTGAGGGGAGGAGCACCCAGTGGCTTACTGCAGTGAAGTCTTGGATTGCCATGAACGTAATTATATCATGACCAAGAGAGAGTGCTTAGCGGTAATCTATGCATATAAGCAATTTAGGGTCTATTTTAATGAGGTAAAGTTTAAAATCATAATGGATCAAATGTTGTTATGTTGGTTAAAGAACCTCAAGGAGCCAGAAGGGCATCTAGCCCATTAAGCTCTTAAGATGCAGTCTTATGACTTTGAGATCCCTCACCAAACAGGATCAAAACATCAAAATACCGACTGCTTATCTTGATTGCCAACCATTGCTGTAACAGCAGATCTCAGCAATGTGATGTACAATAAGATGTTCAATGGGAAATACAACTACGAACAGCCCCAAGTTATATAAGCGTTAAATGAGATGTAATCAAATACCTTACAAAGGAATGGGGAACTGTACAAGCAGATTGGCGATTCTACAGTAAACTTCCTGTGACCCTCGACATGGCCTAGTATTATCATGAAAACACATAAGGCATTCAGACATGGTGGCATGCACAAGACGCTGGAATTGTTATGATCTTGATAACACTAGGAAAGCATGAACTTTGAAGTGCTTGAAACCATTTCCTATTGCCACCATTGCCAAGTGGAAAAGCCGTTCCACCAGAAAACTTCATACCAGTTAGTGAAACCACATTTTGCTTGGCATACGGTTTCCCTTGATGCCGTTGGCCCTCTGCCAATGGGAGCTAACTAGTCCAAGTAAATTCTGGTGGTGATCAACCACTTGACCAGGTGGGTTTAGGCGCGGGCGTTACAGGATTTGGTGGCGGTCATAGTGGCCAAGTTCATAATGGAAAGTATTATCCAGCGATAAGGCTGCCCTCTGTTCATTATTACCATTAATGGAACCAAATTCAACTCACAAATCCTATTAAAGTTGAATGAGATAATGGGCATCAGTGGGGTTCTGATAATTTATACCACCCTGAGTCCAACATGATGGTCAAATGGGTCAATTGGACATTGGTGAACATACTCCTGGAAGCTGGTAACTGATAAACCCTCTGATTGGAGTTTCCTTTTGTCTACCGCCATCTTTGCTTAAAACATTAGCTATCATTCCACCACGGTTAAGAGCCCCTTTCAATTAATATATGATTTACACTCTGCTCTTCTGAAATTGCTCTATGCATGTATAGAAATTAACAACTAAATGGATCCCCACTATTAATTGACTAATTTAGCTGAAATGTTGATCAAGTTGCAAATGGAACCGTACTCCTTCAGCTTGGCCAAAAAAGATCAAGAGTTAGGACAACAATCAGGTATGGCATAGTTGGTTAGCTCAGTTCCAAGAAGGAGAGATGGTTTGTTTCACTACCAGCTTGTGCTTGGATGGAAACACAAGTTGGACAACATCTGGCTGGGTCTGTTTAAAATAATTGAGAAAACGGGAATCAACACCAACACTGTCAAAGACCCAGTGAGTGGAAGAGTGGTTAGCCGAGCGGGTAAAACTGCTTCCACCCCTAGTGCAGGTTTTGAGTTCAAAACCTGTACTGGCTAGAAAACTTTCTCGGTGTGGTATATTTGTCCCAAGGTCGACCCACCTCAAATAATTTTTGGACCATCTAGTACTAAAAAAAGACCCAGTGAGTGGACATATCATTAATCAAGTTCACGTGAAATTCCTTTAAGTGCATAAACAATAGGAGACTTATCATCCAGTCAAATGGGGGGTAATGTCAACATCTTGATATGATTGGAAAATAAGCCCTGAATAGCTACAGCGGATTAATGAGAATCCGCTGACCATGATGACTATGTACGATTATTTGAGCGCCTTAAGATGAGGTGATATTGGGTTAGAACGGGTTATTATTGGACCGCCTCCAAATAAGGCAATAAGGCAATGTTGAAATTTGATGAATATTAATTAGATCGCCTCAAACTAAGGCGATAAAGATTTAATACCATTCTCTACCAAAAACCAATGGGAATATGGCAGACCCAAACAGTCTAAGCCAAGGAAGCGTTATCATCCAAGGTCGCTGATATACAAGCAAGATGGGGCGAATGATAGATAATGTTGTTATTATGATTGGAATCATGAAGCAGAAGGAATCTGTTTATATTATAATGAATAAAGTACTGTGGTCAGAGCTTATTGCTTCGTACTTTTATTAAATTTTAAATTTCTTGGAGGACTAACAATCCTCATATTATCTGTTTATTGTTTGGTGGGTTTGACCTGTGTGACCCTTATGACGTATCCCAATGGTATTGCCAAAAATTATAACACTTATATATCCTGAAAACTTTTTGGGATTGACATCTTGTCAATGGCTGTAATCTTCTGTGGATGTGGTTGCAGTCCGTTTTAGTTTATCACAAACCGCAAATACTTAAGCTCTTTCTTAAAGAAATGACATTTTCTGGCTTGATCCTTAAGTTTGCCATTGCTAAGCGCTTAAATACTTAATTCAAAAGCTCCAGGTAATCAGTGAAGGTCCTTCTTAAAAGGTTGATATTGTCTAAGTATTACAAAACGCAGGAAAACTTTAAATCACTCAATATGTAATCCATCGCCCTCTGGAATGTTTCCGGCATGATGCACAATCCCTGAGGCATTCTGGTCAGCTGGTATGATCCTTGTGCGGTGATTATCGCACATTTCTCTTGATCTTTTGGAGGATAGTTCTCTAATATCGCCAAAATCAAGTCTAACTCCAATAGAATACTTGGCTTCCCCTAGGCGATTAAGGGCATCATAAATCCTTGGCTTTGGTAGGATTCTTTTTAGTGATATTATCTTATTTTGCAATTAATCACCATGGATTTGATCCATCCTTTTTCTTCATAATAAGGACCAGACTCACCCATAATATCAATTATGGAACGAGGAGCCCATTCTCTGTTAACTTGATGATTTCTTCACTGACTACTGTTTTAGCAGCTCTAAGCAATGGGCAAGTCACATCCTTATTGCGGGATTTCTCCAGTATGACCTTATGGATCACATTTTTAGCGCATCTAAGGTCATGGTCATTCTGGTATATATCACCCAATATTTTTCGAATAATAGGAGCACCACTTCTTGCTGTCACTCTAATAAATAAGCTAGTTTTCCATGATTGACCAGAACAATGACACTTTTGGAAGCATCCACTGGTAATCCATATTAGTTAACATTCTGAATTCATGGAATTCATTGTTTTTTGCCATCAGAATTTGATGAAATGCAATGACTTGATTTTTTTATTTTCATTGGGTTTTCACCAAGATTGGCCTGTAGCACTCTTATATCGCCATTGCCTGGTATGATAATTCCCAGCGCTATCTGAGGCTCTATCCTCAATCTATTTCATGGGCTTAAGACTTCTCCAGACAATGACTCCAGGATTTCTAGCATTAACCCTGGGTTAACTATGAATTAAGTTCCTGAGAATGGTGTTTGACATATTTTATTTAACCAAGGCAAGCCAACCAGGGGACAGAGATTAATGATGCACAAACGAGCTAAATCAAAAATTTAAAATAAAGTTGAAATTAGATGGATGGATCCACTAAAACTGACACAACATTTAAACAAAACACACCAACCAAGTCAGAAGTGAAAACTGTTATCCATCTATGGCGATGGATGAAGGAGGATCTTGAGGCTCTTCTTCCTCATCTGTTGTGGACATGTAGCGGCACAAAGCTGATAGCAATGGTGTGGGTGCATCATGGAAATTGGAGTCTAGATAACAAATGGGTGCTTACAATTCAGTGTGCGATGAGGAGGATGGAAATATAGTCTTCAAGTGCTTTTTCTGCTTTAAGGCATACTTTAGGTAGGGTGGCAATGGTTGCAAGGTTGTTGTGAGTAATGCGGGTCTTTAGCCAAACTTTGCGACTGCCACAACTTTTTGAATGCTTAATTTGCCACCTGTAGTATTGGAGATGGGCTTTTTTTGTTTTGGAAGCATGGTACTAGGTAGGATAGGAGGTGGCAGGCCCGTAGCCAGTACTGCAACTGATTTTGCAATGGCTTTATGGGTTGGGCGACATTTGAGGAGGCAACTGCACCTTCAGCCAATTGGTGGTCATTTTTAATGGGGTGGCATCAGGGTGAGGCGCATAATGTTTTTTTTGGGAATTGGGCTGCATAATCAGTATTGAGATACATTTTGAATGAAGGGGGCCCAGCCCATTCAGATTCAGGGATAAGCTTGCCCTATTTATCAACCTCAACCAAATAATCCCATGGATTTTAATTTGAATTAAATTGGGTTGTTTACATATGAGTTAAAGTTGCGTTTGGTTGGGAGGATGGTTTAGAACTTACTTTAGTCCTTTCTGGCTCCCAATTGGTGGGTTCAGGAGAAGAGGTTCGTTGAGGTATTTTTTGGTTTGTTGATTCAGTGGTTGCTGTGGCTACCACTTTTGGGGGAGGGGGAAGGATAGTGCTCAAACAAAAAATGTTATTGGATTGCTATGGGGTCATCGTGCATAGAGTTGGGTGTGGATGCCATGGCTCGTGAGATGGAGGGGAAGCACCATTATGAATGGTCCAGTTCAAAACAGGTAGGGCAAATGGTGCGCCATCCATCCACTAGAGCCCAAAAAGGATTGTTCTGGGGAAGAGGGGATAATGGTGCGAGGGGGTATTGAGAGGGTTATTTCCATTTATACTGGATGAATAGTTGTGAAGGCATGCAACCTGCGAGGCGAGTAGCTCCATTGAGAACTGTAAATTGTACCATGATATTGGAACCATGTTCTGATAATCCAGCAATAATTTCTTTAACTAAAATTTTGGGTGGTAGGTGGGTATGGAGGCCTGCAAACTGAACCACAATAGTGGTCTCAGTGGGCAATTGGGTATGAGTAGTTGGGAGGGGTTGCCCTGGAACACCAGGGGGATGGTAGATGCTACTGCAACATCAGCTTCACTTGAGAAGCCAATATCAAAATACCCCTTGAAGGGGTAGAAGTTGATGAAGCCTGTAGGCTTCATAACAGCCTGGGTAAATTCAATAATTGCTTTATCTGAATAAGGGAACAACTTTCCATATTCAACCCAAAGGCTAAATTGCATGTTGCTCCAGGGGAGCACAAGGGGGTAGCGTGGCACCGCCTGAGTTTGGATGAGATGTAAGGCTAAGTCCTTAGGTGGAACATAGCATGCTGAAGAGTTCAGAGGGCTAACTGATCCAGCCTGAGCACGTTTTGGCTTGGCCAAAAAACATTAGGAGGTGGCGCATCACTGCCCCACGTGGGGGCAGCGGGCATCAAACGCATCAACATAGGAAACTTGAATAGGGTGATGACAAGTGGAGCTGTTTTTACTAAATTTCAAACTACAATTTGACCAAAAGTGAGTGAATTGAGAGAGAGAAAGTTTTTTGGTGCTTGACATTTTTGTCCTCACTGGTATCCCACAATTTTCAAGGATCTTTTGGCATTTCCCTCCATTTTCATCTAGCTAACTTCTACTGAATGGAATTGATGTCATCATTGTAAATTAAATCTACAAAAAAATTCCATTTTGTCAATAGAACTTCTTTTTCCGCTCATATACCAAAGGCAGGGTTTGCCTTAAAATTGTCAGGGGTTTCTCCTCAAAATAACATTTCACATCATAAATTCTATGAATTCCGTCCCAATGATTATGTCATAATTTTGATTAGCCAAATCTATGGTGGGAGCTGATGCCACAAGCGATTCAAACTGGAGGAATAGTGCACCATAGGTCCCGCAAGATATTGTGATATCTGGTCTCACAGTTCCATATTCTTTATGGTTTTCCAAACATGGAAAAAGCTTGATCTATTTTACTAAATTGTTTAAAACGATATTATTAAGCACTCCACTGTCAATTAACTCTTGAACTCTCACTAAGTTAACTATAATATTTGCATATGTACACTCAAAGTATTTTAATATGGTTTTACATAGTGTATAGGATTACCTGCTAAATCAAGAGTATAATTTTTCTTCATGGATAAATAAGGGAAAATTCCTTGAACGCGCTAATAGGGAGAGATACGTTCACCTCATCAAGCCTTGTCTTGAGTAAATTTTCCATGCTTTCAGTAGATCTGATCTTTCCAGCTAGCTGACGAGAATATGGAGAGCAACTTCATTCACAATTTCAGGGTTGTCCCTTTTGCTTTTTCTTAGATAATAGCATTTACGTCCAAATTAGCTACCTGGTAGAGCGGAGAAAGTTCTTCTTCATCTAAAATAAATAAGAAATATCAAGATCATCATTCAATATATCAGGGGGAACAGGTTTGATCGCATTTCTAGATTGTTCCTTATCTAGACTTTGGGTCTTTTCCTAAATACTTCCATTTTCCTTATCTTTATCCTGAACTTGAGCAACTTTCTCTTTAGGCTTCTTGCTCCAACATTGAGCAGCGAAATGTCCAGTTTTTTTCATTAGTGGCAGCGGATCTGAGTCTTGTATGCTTGTTTTTGTCTTTGGGCTTGTTTCCCATTATGACTCAAATCTGTTGCTCTTTATTGGTCTCAGAAAATCTATCTTATTAGGATTTCTATTAGGAATAAAATTAGAAAGTTTGATTAAGTGCTTCAAATGTTGGTCCTAACATCTTAAGATATAACAATCTGTAATGTGGCCATCTGGGTTACAAGCGCTAAAGCCATCATATGATGCAAGTCTCGGTAGGACCAAAATGCTGCTTGCATTTAAAAATTGTGCATCAAAATCTGATTATACTTCCACACTGACCATGATTTGCGATTCCTGGTAAAATTGGTCAGTAAAAAGATGCTAGAGTCTCGTACCTTATAAATTGAATGCCCATAAACTAATCTTTACAGTTGGACATCTGTGTAGGTCCATCAAACTCTGTTATAATTGCTTCTTTGGCTTTGCTATATTTTTAATTGTTCTGGTTAAGATGGGGCAACACCAGACAAAAAACAGTCTTTAGGCATTTTATCACAGTTACTTCCTTCTATCTATTGCCATTTCTGAACATTGTCATCTCAAATAGGCATAAAAATGCTGGTGCATTATCCTGGTGAAATGTGAGAATTTCAACGCATTTCAAAAAAAATTATGTCACTACGCTGTCAGGGGTTTCCTGCCCAGCAACCTGACTGGAGATAGATGTAACTTTAGAAAGTCATCTCCAAAATTGCATTAAACAATACAAGCATATTTCCTGGTGGTTGTACGTTCCTGACTGGATTTTGGGCATATTATTGTTGGCTTTGTTCACCTCCATTTGGGCGCAATCACAATTGTAATTTTCAAGTTCTTCTATGCGTTTCAACATTTGTGCCATGTCTTCATTCATTAATTGTAAGCATTCTCTATCTACTTCACATTCAGTTTTCTGTAATAATTTTTTCTAATTCAGTCTCCATTTTTTCAAGGAGGTGGCCTTCCCATAAAGATCATTGTTGACTTTCTGACTTGCTCAACCTCTTCCTTGGCTTTCGTCATCCATCCCCCAATTAGGAAAATTGGCCTGTGACATTAAGTTAATGCATTATTATTAAAATTTCTAGTTCCTTCAAAAGCTTCCTAAGTTTGTTTTTGTAAGACATTGTTGATATGGCCTTTTATTATACCTGGCTTAAAAGCTCAACTGCCCCCTGTAATGAGCACCAAATGATAATACTTGTGATCTGGCTACTCTTAAAAATGAGTATCAAATAAAGACTTATTGTTGTGTGACTCACTTTTAGCTCTCCATTTAACTGCACAAGTTTTTGATATGTGCACTGTATAAGTTGTTATTAATATTTGACAATAAGTAGTTGGGTTGGTAATAGAATAAAAAATTATCTCCCTATTTGAATTTCTTATAGCCAAGGTGATTATCAGGTCCAACGCTAAACTAGTGCTTGCCCTATTAACCCTTGAGGTACTTTTTTGAATGTTAGGAAACTTCTCCCTCTGAACCTTCCTTTTGGTAGGGCTTAACCTAATACAAGGATCAGATGTTGTTCTTTTCTCTTGACGCAGAGTCCGCGGAGATAGCAATAAAACAGACATAGAATAACTGATCCTTAAAACTCTAATTCCAAGTGTTAAGTATACACTAAATTTGTGAAAGTTTAAGCTATTATAAAATTTCTTATTGATCTAAAAGTATCTGCTTTCTTTCATAAAATGAAAAAGAATATATAGGGGAATTTGGAGTCCAACTATTCTGTTGGCGCCTCAATTAGAAACAGCAGCCATTACTGATTTTTTTAACACTCCAATGTCGCGCCCAATGATGGTATTCCTCATTGGTTTAATCATATTCTGCCGCAAACCATCTATGTGACATCTTCTGGGTTGAATCAATTGATATGTCCCAATGCCTTCGATCAACCCCAGTCTATCACTCTTATTAGGTTAGCAACCTGCTTAGGTAATGAGACTATTTATTCATAAACAGCATGTTGTGACACTAAAAAGGTTAACTCACAAGTTGCTTATCATGGGCGTCATCAATTATGTATCAACTAGTAAACAACTTAATCAATTGGCAACAGAACCTGACTTACTCATACAAGTTAATTAAATTTTTAATACTAAAACCAATAACTTAACCACTTGTTTATTGTTGAGGATCATCTCTGACAAAACATTAGTGATCTGGAAGATCAAAACCTGGCAGATTACCTAATGTTTGTTAGAAATATCTTTGAACAATAGTTATTGTATACAACAATAACTACCACATCCACTAGCAGGCCTCAACCCCTAGTGGATAAGCAGATTTATTATAATTTATTAAGCTGGTTAATGTGGCCATACTGAAACTCCATTAGGAATTTCAATGGGTACTTGGATAACTTTAATGAAGTAAGTAATCGCTTTTATGAAGCTACCTTAAATTCAAGCCATCAAAATACTCTATTTTTTAGTCTGCAATGTAATTCTCAGACATATTATCTATAAATAAGGGATTTAACCCATTCCTTGTAAGGTCACAGCTATCAAGAAGATTTCACACCAAAATACTGAAAGACTTCCACGTATTCCTCAGGATGTTAGGATATTACCAGTTTTTTCCCCATTTTGCCAAAAAAACAACCTCTGGTACATCTCTTCAAAAAAGGGGTCCCTTTAGATGGAGACCTGAACAGAATAGATTTTTGATTTGTTATGAGATACCTATGTATGAAAGATATTCTTCTTTATGTTTAACTTATTTTTTTCTACTGTCTCTAATGTTAATGTTTGCAGCTGTGTGAGCTATATTATCACAGCACAATGTAAGTCAAGTTGATCATCTGATGGCGTACTATAGTAAACCATTAAATAATGTCAAGTTAATTACAGCGCTACTAAGCAGAGGTTCCAGGATATACTGTTAGCGATAAAGAATTTTTCAGCCATGTCTATACATGCCATATTTTATGATCATCACTGACCATGATTCAGTCCAATAATTACAACGAATGAGTGACGCTTTGGTAGGCTGTAAAGATGGGCATTGCATTTTCAGGACCAAGGCTTCACCATTGTACATCTCGCTGGGGAGATTTATTAAAATAATGATGGTCTTTTGTGAATTCTTGTGCTTTCAGTATATTCACCAAAGAAAAAAGTTTGTTAAAATTGGACGCCCAGAGATTAGATCCAGATACCCCAGAGATTTATGACAAATTGCAAAAGATGACGGTGAACACTCAGATACAGGAAAAATAATTAAGAATCAGTCATATAGAAATAAGTTGCCATATGTGCACTATTCTTCATTAATTAAATCATCCTCAAAAAACATTCAAATGTGGGACATGGAGCGGCGGAGAAAACCCTGAGTGGTTAAAGAAGCTTTGCTACTGGAATTAAATGTCAAAAACCATCTATGAAGTATAAGAAGTCTGGCTACCATTCAAGAACCAGGCTTGGCCCAGACCTCAATATTAACACCATGTTATGGCCCCGTTTGGGTCTCTTTAGTGTTGTTAGTTTTGACGTGATGGGATAATTGCAATCATCTTACATGGGCATAATTATACTCATTATAAATAGAACGCTTGACTAAGTGGGTTGAGCAGTATCCATACCTTCTGCAATTTTGAAGGCTATCACAATGTTTTATTCCCTATGCTTTTAACCAGCATGGGTGCCACCAAACTTTACTCTAAGGTAATGGTCTGGATATCACCTTTCAAGCAGTAAAAAAATATATACTTTTCATTAACCAAAACTTTACCCCCCACAATCCATCTACTTATGGATCAGTAGATCAAGCAATTGGGACCCTAGAGCCTATCATTCAGAAATGGCTGTTTCTGACCACATGCACTGGAATCATTACTTACTAAGCGCCCTATTGGCCTAGAGAATAATCTACGGAAAATAATCAAAAATGTTTCCTTTTCAAGACTTATACGTTTGATTTTCCTGGTTGCTTAGTAGTGTCCACCCTGTTAGATTCCTCTGTACCCAGTGAATCATAATTGCCTATGAGGGTCTTAGCAGATAAAATTATTCAGTTTCAAGTCAATATCCAAGGAATTAACTTGACTGCATATAAGGAGACTACTTGTTCTAATAAAAAGACCTACCATGGCATTTGTTGAATTCGTTGCTGGGGCATCATAATTCAAGAACACATGTCAATATAACAAAACACAAGATACTTCTTAAAAACAATAACATTGACAAAAACTTAAAAGAAAGAAACCATATCTACAGAAATAGGTCTATTATTATCAATTAAGAGAGTACACTGTAGTAACTAGTACTGTCAGTGGTCCCAGGCTTGCTCAAGTAATCTTTTAGATAGGCTCTAACAGCTTTTCTAGGAAAAGATCCCCCTTTAGATGGCAATCCTGCCCAGAAATGATTCTTTAATAGAGTTCTCAATGGTTCTTTCCATGATTACTAAGCAGCACTTGAGAATGTTCGACTGAAAATGTAAGATCTAAATTGGGACAGAAGGTGAATAACTAGGGATTGAGGCATTTCCATAAAAAGACAAAATATTCTGAATTTAATTAAATCTCCGGTGAAAGGCAATAGTAACATAAGGGTCCCAATTACCAATAATCTTATGCCAGTGCAGGGAAAAGTAGGCTAGTACGCTAGTAAATAGGATGCATTATAGCAATTGAGACCATGCCATCAATGGTCCATATTTTAAGGTAACAAGAGCTGAAAAATTGGGGATTTAAAGATTCACTGATAGTAATCAAAATGTTAGACCACTACTTATAAAAGCATGGCCCGTGAGGGAAAAGATTTTACTAGAACTAATCAAAGCCACTATCTACTTTTATATGATAAAGTATGAGATAAGCTAAATAATATAATTTAAGTCGTATGCTGGTCAAACCAATTACAGTATTTCTTCTATTTGACTAAACATCAGGGAGCAAAGATGTGCGGGGGCAACTAAATTTTTGAGTACTTGGGCTGTTGGCACAGAACTCTGCTGATATTTCTTCAAGAGCTTAGCTTGCACCCAGTTAATAAAGTGACTGTTGTGATTCCAATATGACTGGATGATAATTGTGGGACAGTTATGGCGGAATCCGCCAAAAATGATATCAATTACAATTATTCAAGTGCCTTGAGATGAGGTGATATTGGGATATAATGGGTTTTTATTGGATCGCCTCTATATAAGGTGATAAGGCAATAAGGTGATGTCAACATTTGACAAATATGAAGTAAATCGCCTACAATTAGGGCGATAGAATATTAGAGAATAACAATCCAAATTCAAGGAAAATTGGCGGAATAGAATAGCCTAAGCCATGAGAGCAGTATTGCCTGAAGCCGCTGTATATAAGCGAGATGGGCGATTGAGAGAAGGAAGTTGTCAATAGTAGAGAGAGAACGGGACAGCAAAAGGTCGCTGTATTTACTAAAAATAAATAAAGAATTGATTGTGGCAATTGCTCCTATTTTTAAGTATATTTTCAAATGTCCAAAAGACCAACGATCCCCACATTGTCTGTCTGTTGCTCAGTGGGTTTGACATGTACAAACTACACGATGGATCCTAACAATACCATCCAGATTTATAACAGTGGTGCTCACTACAGGGGGGCCCATTGATCAACTGCCTAACACTCTGGAACTCCAGTCGCCAGCCATGCCTTACATAAGCTGTGTTGCTGGGAATCTTCACAGAACACTGCACCAGCTGGATATGAGGAACTCAAACTTACCTTAGATGTGGTGCTCAAAAACCAAGATGAGCTTCTTTAAGAACGAGATGCTGTCATGCATAAACTTGATAGCACGTTTATCCAAATGCAAATCTTGGTACAACAAAACAAAGTTTTCGCCAACCTATTGATTGATACCACCAAATGGCTGCAGTGCGCAGAATAAATATTGACCAATACCTCTCAGTCTTCTTGCTGGGACAAGGATGACCATCAAGAGGGGGCATCATATGAGGAAAAATATGATACTGGTCGGAGCTACTACACCCAGAATGGTAGTACTGGATATGAATATGAGTTGGAATGACACTTTCCTCAAGTAATGGCAGTATCGCCCATGGCAGTAGGTCACACTACCGCTGAAGTGGCAGACATCCCAACTTCCTCTGATCCAGCTCCTCATTGAGAAACCACTTTTGGATCTAGATCCATTCCTAAGTATGGCCCAAGACCTTGTGAACGGGATGAGGAAGTCAATACTGAAAAATTACCACCGTTTGACAGCAACAGGAACATTCATGGGTTCTTCAAACAGTTTGAGTTTTCAGCGGAAGGCGCTTCTGATAGATGGAAGGCTAAACTGTTGATATCTGTATTTTGATGTTGGGAGTGCCAATCAAGTCACCTGTTACCTCACAACTAGCTCTGTTACCTATAGGGATGTAAAATATACTGTGCTTCGCCTGTCTGGGGGCACCTCAAAGATGTCACAGCGGAAAGTGGAATTCTTAATGATTGGATTCCGCTAAAATAAGGCTCTCCTGGAGTTTTCTGATCAATTCACAACAGAAGCCCATGTGCTGATTAGGCAGGGTACTTAACGGAAGCTGATGTGTGCATTGCCATGACCTCCATGGTGAAGCCATATCACGAGCTTCATAATGTCATTTTGCCACTTCTGGATGACAACATACCTCTGCTCAAGACTGTACAGTTTTTTCATCACGTATCCCCTAACTTTCCGCCACTGAATATGGAACAGAATACTACTGCCACTACTGCACCCTCTTGTTCAGTAGAATACTCTCATCCAACTCCAGCTCCAGTTAGTAATCCTCAGCCTTTCTATAACTCTGCTCCTCATCCTCAGCCAAATTATACTCAACAGTTCGATAAGCATCAATGGGCTGGCCATGAAAACTGTCAGCAACCCAGCTATTGACTAGGACCTAGCTATGCTGACCATCAACAATCATCTTACTGACCTGGGGCTGGTTACGCTGAATGACCCCAAATCTTTCCAGTCTGGACCCTCTTATGATAATCAAGGACGTGGCTCTTATGTGGTTAACTGCTATAAAAGCAGTCGCCCTGGTCATTTGGCAAAATTCTGCCATAACCGCCGTGTGAACTACGTACACCAAGATCGATGCTATCAGGGAAAAGATGGAGTGGAGTAGAGATGGGACCCTCTACCTCTGCAATACTAACTCAAAACGTCCCTGAATCTATAGTAGTATACCCTGCGGAAGTCCCTCAGTATGATGATGGTCTTTTATATCAGCAGCCAGTTGGAGGAGTAAATGTAGCAACCTGAGCTCAAGCCAAGGTGGCGGCGGAAGAAGAGTCCCCCAAACAATCAAAGCTGTATGCCTGTCAAATGCTTGATCAAGCTTCCTTGGACAAATCAATTCTGCAGCGGATACGCCAACTCTGAAAGTAGTAAACGTCGCCCTTCTGGTAGATGCCATTATCAAAGAATACCCATAAGTCGGTGAGGGGATAATGAGTGTTCTTGAAAAAAGAGAGCCCATAAATGTTCATGTATTAAACAGTCAATATTCGTCTTATTCTGAGTGTACATACTGTGATATTTTTGTAGCGAAAAATAGGGTTCGTGCTACAATAGATACTGGTGCTCCAGTCAACATAGTTTCTACTAAATTGATGGCAAAGTGATCTTGAAACCTGATGTGGACCATCAAATGGTGTACGGAACTTCTGGAGCAGTAAGCACCATCTCTGAGGGGGCTTACAGTGCGCTACCTCTGCGCTTTGGGTCCATTGTCATTGTAGCCACATCAATTGTGCTGCCAAATGAAAACTACAACCTGCTAATTGGGACCACTTTCCTGCGCCATTTTTGGGCTGTTCTTAATATGATAGAGCAGACCCTCGCCATTCTGGGTCAGGGATCCCAATCTACTTTACTACTTATGGAGTACCAAAGGATCTGGTGCATATGAGCCATATCAATTTTGCCTATAGTGATGGGGTGATAAAGGTTCACTATCACCGCTTAAAGTGCAAGACTTGGCCCCTTCCCCATCAGATATAAAAATAGCAAGAAATACCTCTTTGAGCAGCAGGGCCCATATCTAAACCTTCTGTCCATCAAGTCCTAGTGAATACTGAGTTAGAGGTGGAAGTGCCTAGTGAGTTATATGGGGAAGTCATTGGTCTCTATCATCAAACACGGTTTGAGCTGCATGTGGCTCCAGGGATTGTACTTCTGGGACATGGAGAGATTTAGGTTTTGTTAGCAACCCTCCAAATTAACCAATACAAATCCGCTGACACCAAATTGTAGTGTATTACATCTGATTCCAATAGATAAGGTCCTTCAGGTTTATGGTTTTTTGTCATTAATGAATTTGGTCTACCAGTAAAGACACCTGTTGATGTACTAACAGTGGTACTGTGGAATAATTTAATAGGACTATTGGAAGAAATAAAAAGACTAAGCAATTGCTTTATTTCAGAAGTGTAGGGGATTTTCGCTGTCAATGATCATAACTTAGGGTGTGCTCAGGGGGTGGTCCACTGAGTAGACACAGGATATCATCCCCTTATAAGGTCTCAGCTGATCTGCCAATTGAGGGCAGCAGAAAATGTTGTCACTGATGAAATTGACAAGTTGCTAGAGCAAGGTATGCTTGAATTGTCCAAAAGCCCATGGGCTTCGCCTGTTCTAATTTTAAAAAAGAAGGACAGCACCAACTTCATAGTAATAGACTACCAGAAGCTCAACAGTATTACAAAAAAGGATTTGTACCCTTTGCTAAGAATCAATGATGCTTTGGACCAGTTAGGGGAGCCCGTTATTTTTCTGCAATAGACTTGATATCAGGTTACTGGCAAATTGAGTTACCCCTGGCGTGACAGGAAAAGTGCTGCAATCACCTCCAAAGGCCTTTTCCAACTGACGCAGATGCCCTAAGTGCTGTGCAACACCCCAGCTACGTTTCAACGAGCCATAGATACTATTCTTGGTGACCTGAAACTGTCATTCATCCTTGTATACCTCGACAATATTAACATTTTCTCTCAAACCTTTTTGGAGCATCTCAACCACCTAGAAGCAGTATTCCGTTGGCTGGATGAGGCAAACATTAAAATTAAACCTCGAAAATGTAACTTCTTCAAAGATCAGCTGGAATACTTGGGGTTTGTGGTAGACTCTAAAGGGTTAAACCACAACTGGCTAAGGTGGAGGCCATCAGAAAATGACTACTCCCTATAGTAAGTGTGACATACAGGTGTTTTTGGGAATGATTGGTTATTACCAGCGCTTTATTCCCTAATTTTAGCTGTATTGGGGGCCTCTATTCGAGTTGTTAAAAAAGGACGCTGTGTTTGAATGGACGTAATGTCATCAATCCACTTTCAATACACTTCATATGGCATTGATCAGCGCACCAGTGTTATGATATCTGAACTTTGATTGGGAGTTTATCATTCATATAGATGCATCCCTCTCCGCTGTTGGGGCTGTACTTTCTCAGAAAGATGATTCGGGAGAGGAACATCCAGTAGCATAATGTAACCAAAATCTGAACTGTCACGAGCGTAATTATACTGTGACCAAGTGGGAGTGCTTAGCAGTGATCTACACATATATGCAATTCAGAGTCTATCTGCATGGGTAAAGTTTAAAGTCATAACAGATCACGCATCATTACTCTGGTTGCAGAACCTCAAAGAACCTGAAGGCTGTTTGGCTTGATGGGCTCTTAAGTTGCAGGCTTATAGTTTCATGATTCTCCATTAACCAGGAGTAAAGCATCAGAACGCTGACTGTTTATCTCGATTACTGACTATTGCAGTGACAGCAGACCTCAGCGACATGATTTACAATAAGATGCCCAGCGGAAAATGTGACAACGAACCGCCCCAAGTGATTAAAGTGTTAAATGAGATATGAATGAATACCTTCCAATTGAATGGGAAACTGTACAAGTGGATCAGCAATTCTATGGTGAATTTTCACGCCCTCAGCATGACCGGGAATCAATTTGAGCGCGCACAAGGCAGTTGGGCATGGTGGAGTGCATAAGACTATGGAGTTGTTATGCCCCCAGTACTATTGGGAAAGTATGAGCTTTGATATGCTCGAAACTATTTCCTGTTGCCATCAGTGCCAAGTGGAGAAGCCATTTCACCGTATGACTTCATACCAGTTAGTGAAACCACATTTCGCTTGGCACATGGTTTCCCTTGATGTCGTTGGCCCCTTGCCAACAGGAGCCAACCAGTGTAAGTACATTCTTGTGGCTATTGACCACTTGACCTGGTGGGTCAAAGTGAGGGTGATATAAGACTTGGTGGCAGTTACTGTGGCCAGGTTTGTGATGGAATGCATTATTCAGTAACACAGCTTCCCTCAGTTTATTCTCACTGACAATGGAAACAACTTCATCTTGCACATCCTACCCAAATTGAACGATCTTATGGGAATCCACAGGGCTATGATGACCTCATATCACCCCAAATTCAATGGAATGGTCAAACGGGTGAATGGAACTCTGGTGAACATATTACAAACATTAGTAATGGATTGACCTTCTTATTGGAGCTCTCTCCTCTCCACTTCAGTGTTGCCTATAACATTAGTTACCATTATGCCACAGGGAAGAGTCCCTTTTCAACTACTATATGGCTGACACCTGGCTCTTCCAGCGTTATTTATTCATTGTAGAAGACACCTGTGGACTGGAACCCCACCTCTATTTGACTAACCTCATGAACATTCTGATTAAACTGCAAACCAAAGCATATTCCTTCAGCTTATCCAAGAAGATCAGAAATCAGGCTGCTGATCAGGCACATTGTAACAGGCTGGCACCATTCAAGGAAGGCGACATGGTTCTCTTCCATGACCAACATGGATTTGGGCGGAAACACAAGCTGGCCAGTATTTGATTGGTCCATTCAAAGTTATAGAGAAAACTGGAATTGATGCGTATACCATCAAGGATCCTGAAAGTGGTCAGATCATTAACTGTGTACATGCGAAGTTCCTCTGACCTTACAAACAATAGGAGCTTATTGTCCAGCCAAGGAGGGGGTATTTCGCAATTTTGATATGACTGGACAATAATCGTGGGATAGCTAGGGTGGAATCTGCCAAAAATGATATCTGTTATGATTACTCAAGTGCCTCAAGATGAGGCAATATTGGGATATAATGGGTTTTTATTGGATCGCCTCTGTATAAGGCGATAAGGCAATAAGGCGATGTTAACATTTGACAAATATGAAGTAAATCGCCTAAAATTAGGGCGATAGAGTATTATAGAATAACAAGCCAAATTTGAGGAGAATCGACAGAACAGAATAGCCCAAGCCATGAGAGCAGCATTGCCTGAAGCTGCTGTATATAAGCAAGATGGGCGATTGAGAGAAGGAAGTTGTTTATAATAGAGAGAGAACGGGACAGCAAAAGGTTGCTGTATATATTAAAAATAAATAAATAATTGATTGGGGCAATTGCTCCTATTTTTAAGTATATTTAAGTGTGTCCAAAAGACTGATGATCCCCACATTGCCTGTCTGTTGCTCAGTGGGTTCAACCTGTACAAACTACATGATGGATCCTAATGATACCATCTGAATTTATAACGGTAACCTTTAACAGGATTCTTCATAGTAAAGGCATCTTTGTATGCCTTCTAAAGGATATCAAAAGGTCCTTTCATTTGTGCTCCAGCTTGTTAGTTTGTCTGAATTCATGGGTATCATAATACAAAACTAGTTACCCTACAGTAAAGTTGGGTAAAGGCCACTGTCTTCATTAGCTTGCTCAAGAGATTGTCTTTTTTGAGCCAACGCATAGAATATGTAGTGCGTTGTAGTTGGATTAAAGTCTACACCCAGTGTTTCAAAAAATCTCAAAGGAGTCATATTTTATTGATTGACAAAAGAATACAAAATTAGGGGGAAATACTAGTTGCTTCACATGAAGTAAAGCAAATGGGGATGCCCCATGGTTGAATGATAAAATATTAAAGTAAAGATGGCAAAAGTCATGAAAAGTTTCCAGATGTATGTTTTCGCCATAATCGTCTTACATAAAATTTCAATGAGGGTACATTTATTCATTTCACGGTGTCTTTAGTCTCAGGGTGATAGACGTAAACAAAGCCCAAGTATACCCATCAAATTGTTAAGCTTTAAAATCATCTGGGATGTAAAATTAGTTTCATTATCCATCAACAGAAGCTGTGAGCATCCATAATAATAAATAATATCTTCTAAAATGAACCTAGCCGTCTTTGTGGCGCCTAAGTCCCTGACCGCTTTGGCTTCCACCCATTTTGGGAGGTAATCAATGATCATAATTATATTTATATATTAAAATTGACCAGACGTGTTAGCCAGAGGGCCAACAACGTCAATAGATACAGTATGCCAATAAAGGTTATGTTTAACCAGTTGGTAGGAGGTGGCTTTCTGGTAGGACTGTCCAAGTGACATTCTTACAACAACTGAGTGTCATTTTTCAGTACTAGGTAGTCCCAAATTGATGGTGATTCACAAATTTATTTAAATTATGACTAAGCACCCAAGAGCGTGAGGTTAGGAAAGGGATGGGAGGATAGAGCGAGAAATGGAGTGGGGGATCTGCCAGAGCTGAGCATCAGATCAGACAGACTTTCTGGCATTTAGAGATGTTTAAAAAGTTTTCAAGCCATCTCAAAGTGCATATGAAAATTGGTAAGTATGTGGGTAATGATCCCAGTTTAGAGTCAAAAGTGGTGTTAAGTATGAATTAGGGATAGTCCATGTTATTAAACCAAATGCTAGGATCTGGTAGTATTGGGGCAGTTGAGGAGCAAGCAAGTTTCACATAATATCTTAAGCCAGGTTCCCAAGTCAAGGATTCCAATTGAAGGAGTTCACAGATTTTTTTATAAAAGGTTAAATGTGGGTTCAGGCAAAGAATCAATGTAGTTAGATGGTGATAGGCTCAGAGCACTGTGGACAAACTTGTGCTGAAAAGTGGGACTAGTATGATTCCCCACACTGTACAAGCAGTGGAGAACTTAATACAACCTTTTTGACATTTGTGCAAAAGGACAGGTGGTTAACGTCACAGCCAGGGCGTTTTGAGATTGCATTTGATGTCAGGGGAAGAAGTTTGATAAGGCAGGATTTATTAGGGGCCACATCAAAAGGTTGAAGGGAGGTGACAATAATTCCATTATGGACTAGGGTGTGACGACAGGAACTGAGGCCAGGGCAACTCCTTTTGTACAGGAAAGAGTGGTAAACTCATGCACCTAATCGTTTGAGGGCCAGGAGCGCCTGGTTTCAGTATGAGCTTGAGGATGGTTTGAGGTGGTGGCCTGGGTGGGCTGCTAGTCATTCTTTACCAGCCTTTGGCAAGGCTCAAGGGAGACCTAATGAGGCCGCTAACGACTAGTGCAGGGCCAGAGCCCACGTAGCATTGGGCCGCATCCCAGAATATGTAGGCTTGAGAAACCCAATGAGTATCAAGGTGGTTTGGTTCTTGTGTTCAGAAGTCTTAGGCCACCTTCTTTCAAGGTGTAGATTGTTGACAGAGTGTTGGGTAGGTGGTTGGATCCTCATATCCAACAGCAAAGATATCAGAGGGTCTCATGAATATCAAATTGAATAGATCCATTAGAGGTGCTGTTTCAATATCTCAAGAATTTTCTTATAGCTGCCATGCCCCGTCGCCTTGTGGTAGAAATGTAATAATATCAGTCTGCTCTGCTATCAAGGGTATCCAATATTGCTAATTGTTTATAAGTTATAAAGCTTGCCATTTTTGATAGCAGTGTTCATCCTTAATCTTTCTATGGAGCACTTAACTTTCACTAGATTTGTTGTATAATCTTGAGTTAGTATTTTATTGAATAGTTCATCAGCCAAGTCATCTGCTAATGCCCAGTGGCCAGTCAAGATAACTCATTGGCATTTTAAATCTGATTCAAGGTCAGTGCTGAATGTTGAAATCGTAGGCTTGTACTTAAAGTGCATCTAGCCAGCCACCTTTCTGGCTCCTTCAGATTCTGTAATCAACAAAATGAGGCATGATTTTTCACTATGTTGGATTTACTCCATAGGCATAAACCAAAATAGTTTACACGTTTAGATGACTGCCAGGCACTCCTTCTTGGGTACTATATAGTTTTTGTTAAGTTTTGGCGTGGAAGTTACTCGCTGGTGCCTTTTTACCTGAAATCCAATAATATAAATTAGGTTTTTATCTCACTACTTATAAGAATTTAATAAAAACTTGTAATACTAAAAAGGTTGATTTTTATAGTTTTTATTAGTAACTGCGCGGGGGTCAAAAAGAAACCTCTTAATAAGTCATTACTATTATATAAGGTGTTGAGGCTCAAAGTTTGGATTGCTTAGTAAAGTCCAAATTAGGGAATAGCTAGATCTAACCTATTAGATTGGTCAAGAATCACCTCGCTTCAATGAAAAGGGCATATGGGAAAGTAACAAAAGGGAAGATGAACCCATGAGGAAAGAATTTTATAAATTTAGTCCAATCAGAAGGTGGGAAAATATTTTCACCATATTGGACCCCTTCTGACCCTATAAAAGAAGCCGGTCTCCAAGGGATAAGATTTTAATAAGTTAGCTGTGGCCTGGGGAGGAGCCTCCGATGGTCTCCCCATATTTGGCTGATGATTTGTGGCAATCTGACCGCCCAAACTCGTGATATTTGGCTGAGGTTTAGTAATAAATTTATTGCTCCAATTCAAAGGGTTCCATCGAGAATTAGCCAGGGTCTTTTGGCTGATTTTGTCCTTATTTTCATCCTTACTTTAAACTGATACACTCTTACTACACAATCATATTTGTAATTGTTTGACACTCCTCATGACACGGAGTCTGTGGAGATTCCCTTCTAAGTTCATCTTCTCTTTTAAGGATCATCAATCCCTAACTTTTTATATGACAAAAGAGTCCCCAATTATAGTACACAATAATAATTTTTTGAAGATGAATAGAACTTTAAAACTATTATTGATCTCTGACTCAATATTTGAACCTAATGTTAATATCTAGTTTAAGGGTTTTGGTTTTTCTTTATTAATGTGCATTATCAGGAAATTTATAGAGGAAGATTGGCACCCAACCCTCAGCTGGCACCTCAGCCATGAAATGACAGTCGTTGTCATTGAACTTCCCTTTGACATCTCACCAGAGATGGTCTTCTCCATCTGGTTAGCATTCCTTTGTCAGACATCCTCAAGACCTAAAACGGACAGTGTCAGCTAACGTGTCCCTAATGTTTTCCATTTGATCCCAGCAAACCAACCATATTTGGCGAGCGATCTGCTTATGTGATGGGACTTATTAGCCATTATGGCAGGTCGTGAACCAGCTAATCAATTTTCTAGTTGCAGGCAGCATCACTCGCCTTTTAACTGCTCATGAAATTCTTAAATAGTCAATGATGAAACCCAACCAATCTTAATTGGTACATCTGATAGTTAATCAATGATCAACTATCAGATGCCCCCATTTCATCAGCAACTCTTCCCACTGAGATCTTAATTATTCACCTGGATCAATTCTCAATGGATCCAAACCTGGTGAATCACCTAAAATCCCCCAAACATTTTTTAGTACTAGAAAATCCCCCAAACATTAATAACCTGAAATCAGGGTAACTGATATCCAATTCACTAACTATTGGGAGTTATCCTCTAGCAATCCACAAGTAATATAGTAGGCTGGAATGTGGGCAAAAATCCTAACTCATCCCCCTCTTGCCTAGTTTCCAGAAAGAATAGGATCAGGACAGGAGAATACCGCCACAGACAAGGTCAAATATTTCTTGGTTTCTAGATGATCACAGTTGATATGCACACAATGCTGCTCAGGACAACCTTCAGCATGTGGTTCTCTTCATTTTCCTCACTACTGCCTCCTCAGAGCACAGTCCTCATGACCTGCTGTTGTGCCGGGCTGATCAATTTACTTGTGACAATGCTAGTCTCAATAAGACAGTTTCAGAAGGTCACTGCCATCAATGTTTATCTCTCAGTCCAATTAAAAATGCTCATTTATATTTGCTCATGTATTTTCTCATAACTACTTTTTCTCATATCATTTTTAATTTTTTTTCTGAAGAGCTTATCTCATTAATTTTAATATTAATTTCTCTGAAATTAGAGCTTAATTGATACCAAAGCTAATAATGCCACAAATATAAAGTCTGACATCCCCCTCTTATCCAGCTCATATGTCAAATTCAGAATCTCAGTACCATAAACTGCTTGACAGACTGTCTGATAAAGATGCTCTGCTCTTTCAATTGATAAGTCAATCTGCAAAAAAAACTCCTATGGTCCCCCTAGGACTCATAATCCCAGTCAATCACCTGTAGGCAGTTCTTCTGTGAAACTACCGGAAACAGTATCCAACCCTGACAAAACCAGAGTAGCGGTCATCTCACATGACTCATCCAATTCTCCCTCTGTCATCAGTTCCCAAATTGGATTTCAATACTCTCCTGGATCCAGCTTCTTTCTCAGATACACCTACTAGTATCATTAAACCTCCTAAAGCAATGACATTTAATATTAATCAATTGTTTTTTGCCAGATCTGACTTGCTTTCAGAGTTCCTTTTCCAACTCAGCCAATTTTATAAACTAGCTGTTCTTTCAACCAAACTGGACATCGGAAATTACAAACATTTTGAGCTCCCCTATGCAAAATTGAGGACCCTAGTGACTGAGGCTCTTTCCATAGCTTTGAGCCCCTCCAATCCTACATACACCCTAGATCAAGATGTTGCAGCCTATGCCCTTTGTTTCGCTGGCCAAGTTCTTTGAAGTTAGGCTACAAAGCTTCCAGCCTCTCCAAAATTCCATTGCTCATTCTGTTTTCAAATTCAAGAAGCTTGTAGTAATCATCTTCAGGATGCCGTTTACTCCTTGCACAACCATCTCATTTCTGGCGCGTCCTATTGGTACCTTCCCCTTATGGCTTTAATTGAGAACATGATTCGTCAACCCCTGTCTAGTATCCCTTGCACAATGCTGGCTTATTGTCCAATGTTCTTGACACAGCCCATCGTCAAGAGCTCAAGACCAATCTTCCAGCTCCAGTGCCATATTGGGATTATTTGGGGTTATTGCCAACTACCTCTTCTTGTTCTGTTACTTCCCTCCCCAATCTGGAGTATCATGTTTGTCAAGTACCAATATCTCCATCTCTCTTCCCCTCATTGTGTTATCAAAGAGATCAGCCTCCGCTCAACAAACTTGGCTTAGAATAGGTCTAGCCCTTGCTAGCATCTGATCTCAAATACAATTTGACAGTTTATTCACCCCTACTGTTATGCATCCTCCCTCCCCAAGAGGCAATATAGGCAGAATCATCCCCAACTGGAGGATACCAATAAAAAATTATAAAAATCTTTTTTATGCGTTTAATGTTTTTCCCTATACTTTTATCAATCTTTTACTTTTTTCTTCTTTTTATTTATGACATTACCTTCGCTTGGTTCAGTGATCCATCTTATTATTCCCCCAAACTGTTTCCTAGGTATACTTTGACCTATCAGTTTTCCATGGTTCAGGTGTCTTATTTTTTAAGACTTAATCATTTATTTTGGTTCAGTGGTCCTTTTTTAGGACTTAACCAAAAATTATCAGGACGTAACTATCTCAGTGGTTCAGCGGTCCTTTGGGAACACCTTTTTTATTTTTTCTTCAATTCACTGCTGTAAATATTTAGTGAGGACTCATTTCACAATCCTTTTACCCAAGAGATTTTTGATGGAATAGGTGTCCATCACTGTCTTGGCGATAATCTTGAATGGACCCAACCACAATGCATACAACTTGTTTCTTCTTCCAAACCATGAATATCACAATAGGAAACTATATCATCTATTTGATATTCTGCTAAATCTGGCTTTTTATTATTTTCCCTCGTTTTGGCTTTGATTCTTTTATTCAAGGTCATATTGAATGCTTGCACTTGCTTCTCAATTAGGATGTTCAAAAGTTAGAGCAGGTACTGCTTGGCACTCATCCCTGATGTTGGTACAACCACCAAATATAGAATCAGTGGTAACGTGGCCTTCCTTCCATACAATAATTAAAATGGCGTTTTTCCCGTTGCCATATGGTAACTTATATTATATGCAAATGTCACAAAACTGAGGTATGTTCCTCATGCAGAAGTTCTCACAGTAACCAGCTTCCTCAGCGTCATGGCCAGCATTACATTGACCCATTCTACAAGTCTGTTCATCTCCAGCTGGTAGGGTACAGACATGACTCCTCTGATCCCCATTATCTTGTTCGATCTCAGGTTCACATTGGATGTGAAATTTTTTCCATTGTCACTTAAAAAGACTTGTGGGCATCCATGGTGGTATTCAACTTTTTCCAGGATAAACCTTGTAGTGCTTGTAGCGTCCACTTTCGCCAGGGCCTTTGTTTAAACCCATCTAGTCAGATGGTTGATTGCAACTATAATGTATTTGACCACCCCTGTGCTCATCATCAGTGGTCCCATCACATTGATGGACACTAAATGCCAGGCAAATCCATGGCGGACCAGCCAATATCCAGTTGTGTTCTTGTGGGGTTTGTGCAACTATAACTCCACACAACAAGCCAGATAATCAGCTACGTTGTAGTTAATAGACTCCCAGTAATAGTACTGGCGAATGTGGTTGGTCATCTTCCTCAGGCCTCCATTCCTGAAAACCTTATGCACAGCTTGAACGATTGCCACTCATTCTTACAGTCTTGAGAATAATAATTATTTTCCATTGATCATCTTAGAAACTTGTCCATCCTTGGTCTTGGTGTTTTCCATTACTTTCTGAAGTGAACCTTGGATCTCTTGGGGCTCATTTTCAATTTCTCCAATGACCATCTTCTGGAACAGCTCATCAGCTTGTTGGTATGCCACTTGGACCATTGGTAACCTTGATAAGCTTCTGCATTATGGTGAGAAGCTCCCACTCAGTGAACTATCTCATAGTCATAAGCCTGAAGCTTCAATGCCATTGAGCCAGACATCCTTCCAGTTCTCTTAGATTATGCAGCCAACGCAGCAAAGAATGGTCAGTCACCACTTTAAAGTGTGTTCCATAAATATAGATCTGAACCTGTTTACAGACATATATTACTGCAAGGCATTCATGCTCAGTAGCAATGTATTTACGTTCTGATGCTGATAGCATCCGGCTCACATAAGCTACTAGATGCTCGTCCCTGAGCTCATCTACTTAACCTAGGATGGCGCCATATGCTTTTAATGAATCATCAGGCTGTATTATAAATTTTTGATTGAAATTCAAATATTTCAATATCAGAGAATCATCAGGTACTGGCATAACTCATTGAAAGAACTCTGGGCCTCTTCATTCCAAACAAATCCTTTCTTCATATCATGAGCAAATAAAGAGGGGCTCAGTGATTCTCACAAAATCCCATATAATTCTTTGGTAGTATTTGACCATTCCAAAGAACACTTTTATATCTCAGACACTTCTCAGGATGGCCATCCGCTCTATGGCCTCAAACTTCTGGGCTTGCGGCTGCAGTCCACTAGAGTTGATAACAAATCCCAGATATTCCAAATTCTTTTTGAAGTTTTGCACTTTCTCAGCTTAATATTCAGGTTAGCTGCGGACAGTCTCTTGAAGGCTTCTTCCAAGTGGTGTAAATGGTCAGTAAATTTCCTACTGAACATCTACATCGTCCAAGTACACTAGGACGCATGACAACTTCAAGTCATTAAATATGGCATCCATGGCCCTCTGGAACGTTGCAGGCGCATTACATAGATCTTGGGGCATCCTAGTTGGTTGGTATAGCCTCTGCGCGGAGATGATTGCACATTTCTCCTGATTTTTCATTAGCAAATGTTTTGCCAATATCCTAATATCAGATCCATCACAGAGAAAACTTTGCTTCACCCAATCATTCTAGTGCTTCATCAATTCATGGTAGTGGATATGAATCTTTTTTCATTATCTTATTCAGCTTCTGATAAGCAATCACCATCCAATTTAAGCTTTCCTTTTTCTTCACAGTCAGGATAGGGCTCACCCAGGGACTTGATGACAGAATTAAAAGCCTGTGCTTCACTAGTTTGCTTATCACTTCCTCCACTACCACTTCAGCGTTATTTGACTATTGAATTGGTCTCACCTTTATTAGCAATTTTCCCCAGTGTTGACTTTGTGGAAGACATTACTCACACATCCCAAATCATGATTATCTTGGGTGAAGGCTTCCCAATACTTATAGGATAATTCAAACACCTTCTCCTGCTGTATTTCCATCATATCGGCGAGTTGCTCTTGATCAACCAATAGATTGATGCTCTTGGCCACCCCTACCAGTAATTTCATCTCATTGAGGGTCCCAAAATCATGGGATTTCCTCAATTCTGACATCAGGATCAGATGGACAAATGCAATGATCTGATTCTTCTTGATTTTCATCAGTTTTACACTCAAATTTTCTAGAAGAATTAAACTTTAGCCATGCAAGATATCAGGGGGTTGGTTTTAACCACAGTTCTAGACTGTTCCCCATCTAAGCTGCGGGCCATTTCCCATTTGTGTGCAGGTTTGGCCTAATTTTCCTGGACCACGTTAATCTGCTCTTTTGGCTTCTTGCATTGAGCATCAAAGTGTCCCTTTCCTCCGCACTGATAACATCATTTATCTTTTTTGTCTGTCCATTTGGACTCCTCAGGCTTGTTTCCCAGCGCGGTTATATTGTTGGACTCCTTAGCATTCTCAGTCACCTTTGTAGGATTCGAATTTCAAACTGGACTTGGCTTGAAGCTCTGATTAGGTGCCCCAAATGTGGCTCCTAATATCTTAAATGATCCACCATTTGTGAAGTGGGAATTTAAGTTGCAAACATGGAAGACATCATTCAATATAAATCATGATAGGGCCAAAGGGGCGCTTGCAATGTGATCCACGCATCAAAATCATCCAGTACCTTTGCTCCAACCAAAATCTGTTATTCTTGGTAGAATCAATCGGTAAAACTTGCTAAGGACTCGTCCTTCTGGAATTGGATTCCCATAAATTCCTGTTTGCGTTTTGACATACATGGGATTCTTCCAAATTATTTCACTATGGCATCCTTGGCCTCTGAGTAAGGCCATCTGTCCCCCTCTAGATGGGGTAACACCATATTGTGACAGTTGGTGTCAAAACAGTTCATTCATCAAAGCTTTTTGACATTGCCATAAACAAACATTGTCATATCAAACTATCAGAAGAACGCAGGGGCGTTATCCCAATTAAATGTGGGTAATTTTGGCATAGCTCTAAATATCTCCAAAATTTCTCTAGCTGCTGCTCTTGGTTCAGCTACTTGACTGACTTGAGGAGTGATTTTGGAAGTCATCTTCAAAATGGCTGTGAATTCAGTCAGCATATTTCTAATAATAGTTGAATTTCCAACTGGAGCTCTTGGGGTCCTTTCTTTGGCATTGGTCACCTCATAAAGCTCACATTTGCATCTATTAGTCTTTAACTCTTTGACTTACATCATTAGATGATCTATTTCTGTACTGAATTGCAATTGAATGCAATCCGCTTTGCATTCAGTTTTCAAAAATAAAACTTCTCAAACTAGATTTCCTTCTTTCTTTGATGATGATACTTTACCTAGCAATTCATTACCAATATTGGAGAAATTTTTGCCTCCTTCCTCGATCTTGGTGACTCTCTCCTCCAAGGCAGAAAATTTTCAATGATTGGCAGAATTCAAGGAGTTCTTGTTGACAGTTACCAACTCCATCCAGAGTTTTCTTAACTTGTCCTTGTATGACATCTTATACTGGTGTATACTACTCAACTACCCCCTGTAGTGAGCACCAATTGTTAAAAAATTGGGAGTTGTCTAAGCTTCTTGTGAGTATCAAATGTTACAATCCTGGTTCTTCACCAATTGAAATCTTCCTACTATTAACTGCACAGGTTTGATATGTGCACAATTCACGTTGTCAAATAGAAGTTGATAGTTGATTGATAATAGTATGACAAATATTATCCATAGTTGAATAGATAATCCCATTTTGGTCCAAGCCTAGACCTGTACTCCACAAAATACGGTTGATGTTGACTGTAGGAACTTCTTCCCCTATCCGCCTAACTTGATACACTCTCAGATCCAGAAGTTTATGGCCTTCCTCTTGTGACATGGAGCCCAAAGATATTCCCTTCTAAGTTCAGCTTCTTTTCTAAGGATCCTTGATCTTTACTCTTTGTATGACAAAAGAGTCCCCAATTATTGTACATAACAATAATTTCCTGAAGATGAATAGAACATAAAACTATTATTGATCTTTAACTCAATATTTGGACCTAAATGCTAATGTCTAGTTTAAGGATTTTGGTTTTTATATTAATGTGAATTATCAGGGAATTTATATAGGGAATTTGGCGCCCAACCCTCAGTTGATGCCTCAGCCATGAAATGACAGCCATTGCCATTAAACTTCACTTTGACGTCTCACCAGCGATGGTCTTTTCCATCTGGTTAGGATTCCTTCATCAGACATCCTTGAGACCGGAAATGGACAGTGTCAGAAAATGTGTCCCTAATGTTTTCCACTCGATCCCATTGAACTAACCATATTTGGTGAGCAACCTGCTTAGGAAATGGGACTTGTTACCCATTATGGTAGGCCACAAACCAACTGATCAATTTTCTAATTGCAGGTGGCATCACTCACCTTGCAACTTGCTCATTAAATTCTAAATTGAGTGGTGATGAAACTTGACTGATCCCATATGGTACACCTGATAGTTAATCAATGATCTACTATCAGATGCCCCCATTTTCATTGGCAACTCTGTCAGACGTATCTTAAGCATTCACCCAGATAGATCCCCAATGGATCTGACCCTGGCAATTTACCTAAAATCCCCTAAACATTATTAGTCTAAAATTGGGGTCAACCAATATCCAATTTACTCGCCATTGGGGATTATCCCCTAGCAATCCACAGGTAATCTAGGAGGCTGTAAAGGTGAGCAAAAATCCCAACCTAGGCCCAGCAGCTTGGAGAGGTAGATCTTGATATTCATATATCTTCTAAGAAAGGGCCAGGTCTTGCTTTTTAGTCGATGGTAGCAAACTGGAATTACCCTTTCACTATATGCAAGCTTGGTATGGCCCATGTGCACCATATCCTTCAGCACTTCACTAGAGGTAAAGTTAATTTGGATCCTCTGCCCCATAATTTTTAAGGTATCTTACATCATATCAATGGCAGCACCAAAGTGTTGCAGGAAAGCGGTTTCAATTAGCAGGTTGAAGTTACTGTTGGGTAGCACTATCGCTGGAGCTAAAATGACAATGAACCCAAACTGAAAAGGTAGCACGCTGTAAGCCCCTCAGAGGCCATGCTTTCCATTCCAGCAGTCCCATAAACATTTTTGTCCACATCAGGCTTTAACATCAAGTTTGCCATCAACTTAGTAGGAAATATGTTACCTGGGGCGCCTATATCTATTTTATTCAAGGTGGGCTGACCTGTGGACAATATCACACCAATTAAGGACTCTAAGTAATGTTAAAGGAGGATAAAACCCAGAAAACTTCTATGCGCAGTGTATGATAGGTCAGGAAATCCATGGACTGACTTGCTATTTTCTATCTCAGTTTGGGACATTGGTGCGCAATGCCAACACAGTCATAGCCATCCCCTACCCAAAGTTCATGCACTGGAATCAAACTTGGGGAGGCAGTGGTGGCGAATCCATATTCTACCACTGGGGTAACCTCCCCCTGGCTCCTGTATCTATTATAGTGCAAAATTTATTTTTTGCTAAAAAGATGTCACATTCCATACGCTTAAAAAAAGAGATATTGATCGTTTAATATGTGAACATTTAAGGGATCTCTTTTACCAAGAAAACTCATAATCCCCTCACTGACTTTGGGGTATTCTTTAACAATAGTGTCTACCAGGAAGGTGAAGTTGGCTCCTTTCAGGGTGGGCACATCTGCGGCTGGATCCAGCTTGTCTGATAAAGCTTGGTTAAACATTTGACAGGCGTATGGCTCCAGTTGCTCCTGAGGTCCTTTGTCTGCCATGGCCTTGGCTTGCACCTGTGTCAGACCATTCACTCCTCCAACCAGTTGCTGGTATAAAATCACGTCATTTTATTGAGGAACTTCCACTGGATATACTACAATTGATTTAGGTGGAACGTTTTGGATTGGGATAGCAGAGGTAGAAAGTCCCATCTCTACTCCACTCCATCTTTTCCCTGGTATTATTGATCCTGTTGCATGTAGTGAACTTGACGGTTAAGGCAACTCCGTGCAAGGTGGCCAGAGTGACCACATTCAAAGCAATTAACCCCAAGGAGCTGCGTCCTTGGTTCTCATAAGAGGGGTCAGGCCAATAGTTTGATTGTTGACAATCAGCGTAACCAAGGCCAGGTTGATAGGAGGATTGCTGACGCTTGGCGTAACTAGATCTGGGTTATTAGTTGGGTTGCTGATGATTTTCATAAACAGGGATAGAGCGGAAGTCTAACTGATGGGGGTAACTCTGCTGAGGACAAGGCTCTGGATTATAATAAGGCCAGGGGCTACTAGGCAGGATATGGGTAGGATGGGACTATTCCCCCAAATAAGAAGATCCAGAAATTGCTGCAGTTAGTTTACACTTTGTATTGGGTGGAGGAAAGGTAGCGGACAACCAGCACAGAAACTGAACAATTTTGAGTAGAGGTACATTGTCATCCATAATTGGAGTCATGACATTGTAAAGCTCATGGTATGGCTTCACTGCAGAGGTCATTGCAATGACATGTCAAATTTCACTAGAATGCCTGCCCTGATTAGCACATAAGCTTCCGCCATAAAATGGCCAGCAAATGCTGTGTGGGTCCCATTATGGTGGTAACCAATAGTCAAGAATTCCACTTTTGCTGTGACATTTTTGAAGTATCCCCAAACAGCTGCAGCACAGTATTTTTTTACTTCTTAGTATGTAAAGGAGCTGCTTGGAAGATAGCAGGTAACTTGATTGACACCCCTGATATCCAAGGAAAATACTAACAGTTTGGCTTTATGCCAATATGAGGAACCTTCTGCTGAAAATTCAAACTGTTTAAAGAAGCTGTAGATATTATCTTTGCAATTGAACAGAGGTAGCTTATCAATACAGACCTCCTACTCCCATTCATACCCTAACCTTTTGAATTATACTGAGGAATGGGTGAGGTTCATAAGTGATCTCTTGCTGAGGAGCTGGGCCAGCGGATGTTGGGTTGTCCATTGATTCAGAGATAATGTGGGCCTCTTAAGTGGGCAGTACTGCCATCAGTTGGGGGAATTGGCTCTCCAATTTGTAACCATATCCAGAGCTGCCTCCTGGGTATAGTAGCTCATATCACATCATATTCTTCATTGTATACTTCTCTCCAAGCAGCCCCTTGTCATTTTCTATTCCCAATGAGGGGGCTGGGAGATACCATTCAATTTTCACTCTGCATAATGCAGTTGTTTGGTAATACTGTAAGCGATTAGCAAGCTGCTTGTTTTGTTGTCCAAAAATTTATATTTGACTAAACGTGCTATCAAGCTGGTGCATAACATTGTTCCACTCCTGAAGAAGCTCATCCTGTTTTTTGAGCACTGCATTTAAAGTGAGTTTGAGTTCTTCATATTTGGCTGGTGCAGTGTTTTGTGAAGATTCCCTGTTAAAGCAGACCTAATGTGTCATGGGTGGAAACTAAGAGTTAATTTTTTAGTTGTTGATCAATGGGTCCCCTGTAATGAGCACCACTGTTATAATTTTGGGGATACCATTGTGTTATGCCGTAAGGGTTGCACAGGTCAAACTCACTAAACAACAATGGATGATGTGAGGGTTGTTGGTCCTCCAAACAATTAAAAATATAATAAAAATATAAAGCAATAAGCTTTGACCACAGTACTTTATTTATTGTAATATGTGCAGATTCTTTCTGCTTCATGCTCCTAATCTTATTAACAACCTCCTCCTTCAATCACCCCATCTCACTTATATATCAGCAACTTTGGATGATAACGCTTCCTTGGTTTAGACTATTCAGGCTGCCATATTCCCATTGATTCCAACAGAGTATGGTATTTTTAAATCTCTATCACCTTAGTTGGAGGCAATCAAATTAATATTTGTCAAATGTCAAATGTCAACATCACCTTATTGCCTTATTTGGAGGCGATCCAATAATAACCCGTTCTAACCAGTATTGTCTCATCTCAAGGCGCTCAAATAATCATAAACAGTCATCATGGTTGGCAGATTCTCATCAAGCTGCCATGGCTATCAAGGCTTATCATCCAGTCATATCAAAATCTCAACACCAGAATTTCAACCAACCCTTTTAGATGAAGACTGTTTCAGCTATGGAGTATCATGTGATCATAACCTTTACCCCAAAACCAATTCCAAGCCGGTCTTTTTATCAAGGGGTTGATTAACCCTTTACTATTAATTAAAGTATAGTTTATTCTCCAAACCTCCTTTTTAATGGGTAGGACCTTTGCGGCTAGTTTTCAGCCCCAAATTCCTCGATAATTAGCAAGTTTAATTCCTCCCGAAGCTGGCTTTAGTGTAGGGATCCTGAGGGGAGCACCTACGAGCACCCCCCTTGCCAGGATTGCAACGTATGCATATATTTCACTTCGAGCTGTAGTTGACTACAACTTACACCCTTTAATGAAACAACGATGGGATCCACCTGGAGCCCAGGATAGTAAGGAAATTATTCACGGTTTGGTGGTTAGGTTTTTAGGGTATGCCACGAGGAGGTAAGTTTCAACTTGGGGCCCCAAGCCGTTGATTCCTAGATCGGACTAGAATTGTGGGGAAGCCTAGGGTCAATGCTGGATGGCTTTTAAAGGTTTATCAATCACTAGATTTAAAGCATTAGTCTATAACTGATATATGTGCAAGGGCCAATTTTTAATGTGGAGGGGCTTGTAAATATTATATGAATAGCTAAATGGCTGGATATATGTGAAACAGGGTGAATTTAAGAATTGCAGCGATAATAAAAAGATAGGTGAAGGGCATGGGGATTGACAAGGGTAAAGCCTATAGTCCCACCGCCATTAAAACGGTTATAGTTTATGAAAAGGGGAAATTTGAAGGGGGTAGCATAAGGATTGAAAACCTATATAAAGGCAGTGTAATTTACTAGCAACAATAAATCATCGGAATACTTAATTTATCAAAGGGCTAAAGCTTAGATGGATACTTAGAACCAAAAGTTACTGAGGGGGCCTAGAAAGTAAACCAACTGACCGCATCATTTTAAGGTGGGGCGGCCGAGAGACGGGTGCTTGTTAAGGATGGCCCGGGTGGCAATCAGCAACATGGTGACTGAGAAGGTCACCTTCTCTTTCACCAGAAACAGGATCACTTGGGACAGCACCGCCTTGGAGATTTGGGCGCTCACTCCCTTAAACGTTTAATACGTAATTATTAAGTGCTTACCTCATACCAACCTGGGAGCCCCTTATTTCTGAAGACCCTTTTCAGCACGTCAAGGCTATTTCGGTAGGGAGCGTAGCTGGAGCTCTTGGAGATACGCCGGGAGCCTTCCACTGGAGACGAACCTTGGCCACGATGTACGGGTAGGTTAGGATGGTGGCCACGGACTTGGAGATGGCACCAAAGATGATCTCAATTGACGTCAGATTCCGCCGCCCTTGAAGGTTGAGCCAGTACCCTTGAGCTTCTCAAACACCCCATACGTTATGGATGGATTGACCATCAAGGCCAAGGAGGGCTTCAAGCCCCTCCACAGACCCGAGTAGCCGTCATCCCTGATCTCCGCCCACGTGCCCAGCATCAACTTGCGAGACTCACGGGGGTGGTCTGCTGGCGGGTGACAGCCACTCACACCGGAAGGGTCACCAATTGGGCCAGGATTCCAGCCATTCCACCGACACCAAGTTCAGCCCAAACGGGAAGCGTGGCGTGCATCTCCTTGACGCGAAAGGGGGTCCGCTTAAGATGGTAGTTGCGGATAAAGGAGTAGAAGTAAAAGTAGACAAAGCTGTTGGCAACCACCTGCAAAACCCCGACCGCAAGCCCGTTGTAAAGCCCAACAAGCCCCTCCCGCCCGTAAACCCCCCCGGATCACTTCAAGCATCGTGGTGGGATCCTTCCCACTTGGCGAGCCCAAGCCGGATGGCTTTGCTCCTCGCTCATCGGGGGTCTCGGGTGGGACCTGGAGAATGGTTTTCGCGCTAATTTATAGTTGAACAAAGGTACGCTTCGATAGCTTAAAAATTAAGGGCCTATTCTACAAAGGGAAACTCGACAAACCGGTTTCAAAACGATGGCCCATTAAGAACTGTTGAAAGGGGACTTTAAAACAAGTATTATAGATTAAGATAGACAACTGAAAAAGAAAAGGTAAAAAGCGTCGCTCATAAGCCTCTTCTAACCTTTCAAAACAACCCAAACAAAAGATGAAATTAAGCCACGAGTTCAAAACTAGGTATAAAGAATAAGGTAACTTACCGATCCAAAGGGTAAGTTACACCAAGCGCCAAGGCAGCACCCGCGCCACCCGATAAAGCGGAGGCGAAAGCAACCCAGCCCGGGGGGAGTGCGTCGGTTTGCAAAAGCATGCGAAGGGTTTGGAAATCGCGATTATATAAACTCTTATTGGGTGGTGGATTGGGTTACTACAATCACAATGAAGTTATCAGTATACTCACCCACTCGCCCAAAAAGTTCAACCTATCAGACTCGATTGGTTGCGGGTGAGCAATTTGGTGAATTATAAGATAATATTTGCCAATCCTCACCCACTCGCCCAAATAGATTGAACCTATCAGACTCGATAGTTTTAGATTCGATATTATTTGCCAATTCTCACCCACTCGCCCAAATAGATTAAACCTATCAGACTCGGTAGTTTCAGATTTGATTATATTTGCCAATTCTCGCCCACTCACCCAAATAGGTTGACTATCAGACTCGAAGGTTTCAGATGTCAGTCAGTCAGTACGTCAGTACATCAGTGAAATTTTATTAAGTAGACTAGCTGATTTACCCGTGCTCCGCTACGAAGTCTAAAATTTCAGATTTTCAATTTATTAATTTAGATTTTATATTATAGATAAACAAAACCACTCAGCCAAATTTAATTGCTCAATTGAATCAACCAAAAACCACCAACCACTCAGCTAAAGTTAACTAAACATCAAATCAACTAATAAATAATCACCCTTAAAACTAAACCGTGCCCTAGATTCGACCAAAAGCCATTAACCACTCGGCCAAACAAAAGAAACTTATCGAATCAATCAAATAACACCAAACTGCTACCCGAAACATCTCTTTATACTTAAAATCATTGAGTATGTGACATATCTTCCAAACTACTAAATCAACTCCTACTTAATTTGCCAAAAGTATTTTATCAATTAGGTGAACCAAATTAGGCAGGTTTTTAAAATATTGAACCTAACATCCATATACCCATGCTTCGCTACAGTATTTAAAGTTCATCAGGTGATAAGCCCACATTGCAGCCTATTGGCTGTGCCAGCACTACTTTCGAGCCACTCGGACTAACAGTTCCGCTGTTGCCCTCGTGGCTGGTGAGCTATCTTCATTCGCAGCTAGGTAGTTCATTTGGCGCGCCTCTTTGTGGGGTCACCCTTTTAGGCTCGGGGTGCTGTTTTGGGGGGTTTTGAGGCTTTTCGAGTTAGTTTATGACGTCATAAAGATTTTTGCTTATGGTGATGCTAACCCCAAATTCAGGCAATCAGGTCGCTTAAAGGTAGTTTTTCGACCCCCGAGTTTATTTTGTAGCGAATCAAAAAGGTTTAATCTCACTTTACGACCCCCGCCTCAATGGTGAGCATGCATTCGGAGATATTCGGAGTATTTGTTAAATTATATATATATATTCGGAGTATTTGTAATTTTATTTATATAAACTAGATATTCGGAGTATTTGTAAATTATATATATAAACTAGATTCTCACTATATATAATATTCTCCAACTTTCCAATAATTGTGAATAATACTGCCTATCAGATCTATTTAACGATTTTTCAATAATCATAAATGATACTGCCTATCAGATTTATTTAATTTATAAATATATAAATAGGAATCTCCATATATAAATTATATTATCTAATTTTCCAATATAATGAATAAAACTGCCTATAAATTTATTTAATATTATACTATAAACTAGATTCTCCACAGATAAAACTATTACTTATTATATTAAAATTATATACTAAAGCAGATTCTCCATAGAATAGTTAAAATATATTAAAATTATATTATAAAATAGATTCACCATAGATAAAATATATTCTCCACTTTGCCAATAAAATATGATTGATGCCACCTATCAGATTTACCCTTTTAATACAATAGCATAACTTTATTTACAATTGATCTAATCTGATTCTAAAAATTAAGTTTTAAACTATATTGAATGCAGCCAACCAGATAAAATTATATTTATAATGATTTAACATAATATAATTGATCTAATCTGATTAGGATGGTAAGTTTTACAATCTAAATTTAGAGCTTTAAAATATATTGAATGCAGTCAATTGAATAAATTAAATATTGTTTGATGATTTAACTTAACCTAACTAGTCTAATCTAATTAAAAATGGTAAGCTTTGATCTAACTTTTTTATAAAATTATAAATTCAGCCAATTGGATAAATTTTATTTATAAGTATGATTTACATAATCAATTGATATAATCTGATTAGAATAGTTTTAATGTATATTTAAAGCTTTAAACTACATCTAGTACTAAAAAAAGCTTTAAACTAATCAAATGCAGTTAATCGGATAAATTCTATAAAAATAATGATTTAAAATCAATCTAATCTGATTAAGATGGCTTTAGTTTTGATCTAAAACTAAAGTTTAAGGCTTTAACCTATATTATAAGAAGCCAATCAGATAAATTTTATTAGTATAAATGATGCTTTAACATTATTTAAATGATCTAATCTGATTGAAATAGTTTAGTTTAGATTGAATATTTAGAGTATTAAATTTTGTAAATTTTATTCGAGGTGGGCCAACCTGGGGACGATACCGCACCGATTAGGGAAGTGAAGAAAATGGGAAAGGAGGATAAAACCCGGAAAACCTCCATGCGCAGCGTATGATAGGCCAGGAACTCCATGGACCGCCTTTGCTATTTGCTATCTCAGTTCGGGGCATTGGCGCGCAAAACCAACACAGTCAAAATCGTCCCCTACCCAAAGTCCATTACCGGGATCGAACTCGGGAGGCAGTGGTAGAGGATCTATACTCTACCACTGGAGTTAGAGTATTAAAATTTTATTGCACATAATATTTGGAAAAATCTATTAGTATAATAAGTAATTGTTATCAAATTAATCTAATCTGATTAAAAATAACTTTAGTTTAGACTAATATGAAGAATTTTAGCCTATATTTTTGTAGCCAATTGGATAGATTTTACTATTATATAATATATCATTATCTAATCAGTCTAATCTGATAGAAACAGTTTTAGTTTTAGTTTAAAAAATATGTACCCCCCACAAGCAAAACTTTTCTTTCTCGTTGCAATCACTTTTGCAACCTATTCAATTCAAGACTGAATCTAGTTTGATAATCTCATAGAGGAGATTAGTCTGTGCCCATGTCAGGGAGCAGTTGGGCAAGCAAGGTAAGAGGAGCAGGTGGAAGACCTGCAGCCTCCAACATTTGAAAATGCCCCGGAGAATCCAGCAGAATTGACAAAAATTTTAAAAAATTGGCAGTCACTATTTCCCCAGAGATACTCGCATGGCAAGCACGATGCAACCAGTACATCAACATGCCACACTCCCAGCCACTTTTGTCAGTGGAATTTGGAGTCTGTATGTTTCTGGACATCCAAAAAATGGCCTTATGGGAAAGATTTTGTGAAGATGTGCACACAATTTTCCTGACCGTGGTGTACATTGCACCTCACTCCATGTCACATGGTTGGCTGGACCTAGGTTTCAAAAGCAAAACAGCAGCAGATGAGGCTGCAGTGGTGCGCATAGTGGTCAACCTTCCCGAAGGGCAACGGGTCGTCGAAACTAAATGCACCAGATGGATAAAATCAAACCAAATTTTCCTCACATTTGATTTTTTGCCTACTACAGTAAAGCATGACATTTTGGAACAATACCTGAAAGATGGTCTCACCATGTATGGCAAAATACAATCTTTTGAAATGCAACACTTCACACTGATGCCACACCTGTGCACCGGCAAAGCCATTGCAGTTCTGACCCCAACTGAGGAGATTGTGAAGGACCTAACCCAGATCCTGTACTCCACTTTTATTGATATCGCAGGGCATGCCACCCACCTATTCCAGGTGACAGTAGACAGCGCACCCCCCATTTGCACCCACTGTGATGCGTTTGGCCATAAGGTACACACATGCCCCATCAAGGAGGGTGTCACATTCCAAGAGTACCCCTCGGTGGCTATAGCCAGTGGAGAGGCGCACTATGAACCAACTGCAAGCACCAAGGAGGCTTTCCCATGGGGAGCACAAGGCTGCTACCTACTGGTAAAGCCTATCTCCCCGCAAGAGTGGAAGAAGGCTAAGCAGGCCTGTAGGGCCATGGCCAAGGAAGTGGCCAAAGCTATCACCGCTATCCCACACTCACAACGCCAGGAGGATATGGAAACCTTTGCGGTGGAAGCAACTTGGGAATCCATCAACCAATCAGATTGGGAAGCCTATGCCGAGTGGGCCACTCAATCCAAGGATCCAATGGGAGATTTGATCTCACCCAATCGTTGCACCCAAGCTCCAGTCAAAACTGACTTGGGACCCATCCCAACTGAAAATTTTTTTGACCCACTCAACGGTGCACCGAACTCATCCGCACCACAAAAAATTTGTCCAACATCAGGAAAACAAAAAGTGAAGGCTAAATCCAACATGACTCTTTCCACAAAAATCAACAAAAACTCCAATAGCATTGCTGCTAACACCCGCACTGCTGTGAAGGCCCATGGGGAGCTAGAAGAGGCTGGTGGGCCCAGGTGCCCACCCCCTCACACCTAGGGTGCAATGGGGGAAACCTTCACTTTAGGGACATTGAATATTGCTGGACTCAAGGCCTCCCCGTCCTGGGCTAGGAAACTGAGTTTTTACAACACAATTTACCCGTGGACATCCTGGCCATCCAGGAGTCCCACTGTCCACAAGGTTCTGAGGAAACTTGGAAAGCAATGCTCCTCCCATTCTTATCCTTTTGGTCAAAGCACTGTGGGGTGCTAATTCAGAAAAATAACTTTTTCAAATTTTTATCCTCAGAAATAAATCTAAATGGCCAAGTGCTTGTTGTCACTTTCTCATGGGCTGACGTAGCGCATGCAATCATCAACATCTATGCCCCAAACAGTGCATGAAAGCATCAGGAATTTTTCTCATTGGTCAAATCCCTCCCGATACCCCCAGACTCTTTCCTAGTCAGTGACATGAACTGTTGGCTAAACACACCAATGGACTGGTGGCCTTCCTCACCCCATGCCCCCCAGGGTCACGTAGAACTATGCGTTCTAAAGGCCACCCTCGGGTTAATGGATGCGCTGCTGTGACATGCCTCACTGCTCAAAAACATGACACATCCCCACATCCACAATGGCCAATTAAGGTCCATGACCTGCATCGACCTTATTCTAACAATGACGAAATTCCAACCCCACATCTCCCACTTCAAAACAACAAAAATGGAATTCTCTGATCATCAGCTGGTCTTGCTAACCTACCACCTACCTGTCACAGCTGCTAAGGCCCCACATTGGTGCAAAATCTGCCCCCCCGAGCTCACGTCGCCAGGATTTTCCACGTGGGTGGAAGAGGCAACTTTGGCAAAAAGTTTGTTGCACCATTTTGTGCAGACCCCATTTCTACATGGGCAACTTTCAAAGATGACACCATCCACCACTATTGCCATCTCTCCTCCAGATGCTCATGAGCCACATTGGCAGTTATCTCATGTGCTCTGGCAGAATTGGCACATTTGGAGTCCAACATCCCAGTTACAGGATACAGCTCTGCATGGGGCTGGAAGTGGGTGGAGGCAGCCGCCCACCTCAATGCACTCAAAAGACAATACAAACATTGGGTTTGGGTTCAGTACAGGGCCACATGCATCACAAAAAGTGACAAGTGCACCGCACATTTCTTTAAAAAAATTTTGCACCATGCCAGAGCGTGGCCTGCACACAGGTGCAAAGATCGGATAATTCCATTGTGGATACACTGGCTGAAGTGGCAATCGAAATGCAAAGGTATTACTTCAAGTTGTACCAATCCAATCCAATTCAGCCGGCCAAAGTGGCGGAATTTCTTGACTGAGCCCACATCTGCACCATTTTCTGATGCCCGTAAATAATGAATTTGATTACTCCAAACGAATCATGGACAGCCATTTGTGGTGCGCCAAACTGAAAATGCCCAGGCCCAGATGGCATTCCATATGAGTTCTATAAAAAATATTTCAAATATATATCCCCATTGCTGCTCGCCTCACTTAACCAAAGCCTGTTGGAAACGCGCCTCCTACCAGGAGGACATGAGGCCTTTACCATCACACTCTTCAAGAAAGGGGATAATCTAAACTTAGCCAGCTGGCGCCCCATTTCTCTAACAAACACAGACACCAAAATTTTAAAAAAAATCATGGCCAACCGTTTAGGGACTGTAGCATATGCCACCATCTCCCCAGAACAATTCAGTTTCATCCCCAGAAGGTCAATTTGGGATAATGTGCACTCTGTGGCTAATGTATGTCAGTCCACAGCCTCTGGGGCACTTGTATTTTTGGACCAGCAAAAGGCCTATGATAGAGTAAACTGAGAATACCTTAGGGCCTGTCTCCATCAATTCCGCCTACCCCCTCACTTCATCAACTGGGTGATGCTGCTCACAGAATCTGCAACAATGGCAGTGCGTGGCCCAGGCTTTCTAACGGAAGTAGTCCGCCCTCAAAGGGGCTTGCGACAAGGGGATCCCCTCAGCCCACTCTTATACAGCTTCAGCCTTGACCCACTACTGCGAAATGTGAATGCCCAACTCACTGGGGTCCATGTGCCAGGCCAAGCCCCAGTCAAGATAATGGCGTTGCAGATGATTATGTGGTTGGGGTGTCTAATAATCAAGATGCACGTGCGCTTGAAGCTCTCATTCAGGAGTATTCCCGGGTAAGCAACGCGGCACTGAACGCTTCCAAAACCAAAATCATCCTCCTTGGTCAGTTTCAGAACTGCTGGACCCCAGCAATTAGTTCCCAACCCAGCCCATCTGCTCGCCCACGTCCTCACCCTACTAACTCAACCCACACCGCTCCACTGGTGCTCCCCTTCACGCCACGTCCTACCATAGGGCTGGTACACCATCTGGGCGTGTGGATGGAGGCAGGCGGATATGCGTCAGCAGTAATGGAGTGCCATATTCTGGACAACGTGATGAAGCAAATCACCTCCCTCAGAGCCCACCCTACTTCCCTTACTGGCAGGGTTGTCTTAGCCAACTCTATGCTCCTCTCCAAAGTCTGGTTTGGAGCCCACGCCATCCCCTTCTCCCCAAACTTCTTCAAATCCTTGTATGCCTTGCTGCAAGGATGGCTTTGGTCAGGCCGCCCTCCACCAGTGCGGCTAGAGGTCATGTTTGGCCCTCATCATCATGGTGGCATGAGCCTGCTTGACTTCAAAGCCCATGCTGCCAAGATCCTGGGCACCTGGATTGCAGCTGTCACTGCCCCTACACTCCCCTCCCAACACTGGTCCCGCGCAGCCTGCTCCAACTTCTCCCACGCCTTGGGCCTCAACAATCCATTGAACCCCCACTCCCTGATGAAATACCTCACATCACACACATCAGCTACAGGTCCTCACGGGACTAAAACCCACTACAAACGAATCCTACTCTACATGCGGAGCGCTGAGTGGAGAATTTGTATTAGTGGACATACAACCCAAAGAGGCCGCCCCTCTCCTCAGTTCACACAAGAGGTACAGGGGCTACCCATCCATGATGGCGTGATCCCCATTCGGCCCCATGTCCTATCCAGGGTGGACTACCTGGTCATGATGGACATCCCTTACTCCATTGAGACCCAAAAAACTATCTGGAAATATGTACACCATCCTCTGTTGCAGCCTCAAGTCCGCTCCCATATGTGGCGCTGCCTGAGGTGGGTGTATTGTACAGCTGAGCGCTCTAACGCTTTACACTCATCCTGTGTCATGTGTGGCCAGTATAGAACGCTGTTCCACCGCCTGGAGAAGTGCCCCACCTCTAAAGTGATATGGCGCGAAGTTCAACGTCTGCTGGGCCAGGATCAAACGCATCCCTTCAGTCTGTCAAGAGATATGTTTGCTCTATCAATGGCCTCCTCCCTTCCACCCTCCCTCCATGCTTTGGTGGTTGCAATCGCCATGTGGACCATCCACAAGATTGTCTTAGATGCCATCGCAGGCTCCCCCCCACCCTCCCAGAAGCTGTCCACAGATTCTGGTCTCATCTGGTGGACCACTTTCAAGCGTGGATGTTTGGATACCTCCCTCTGCGTCGCTGACAGCTGGTCTCCTCCTGGTTCCCAGTCTGGTTCATCAAATCAGACCCCTTCCTCCACACGTGCTCAATTGTGGCTACAGCCCCTTCACACGTTACCTCCCCTTCCCCATAAGTGGCGTTCCCGCTGGCAACAAGAGATAGCATCGCTTCTCTGGGGTGCCTCCCCTGATACTAGATTTTGTCTCTTCTGAGTCATATTTGGAAGTGTCCATCCCATGGTCAGCCTTCCCCGCAATAAATTTAAAATTTAAAAAATATGTACCCCACTTTATTGTAGATCCTTCTGGGATAACCAGAGTATCCTAAAAATTAGGTAAAAAATTCTCCAATTCTAAATATTTAACATTTATATAGATGATTTGATACCAGGTATTTTAAATCAATTTGTATTTTTATATTTGTAAAACTTACCACTTTTTTCATCCAATAAAATCATATAAAATTCAATCTCCAGTGATGAGTATGAAGTATAAAATACTATTAAACTATAGATTGACTATTTGATGCTTTTATCAATGTTATTAATATATAAATAGCAATCATATTTTATAGGTAGGCCAGACAGCTTTTAACTTAACTCTTCATAATAATAAAGTATAAAGTTTATATAGTGATAACTTTAATTTTATAATAACTTCCTTAATTAAATTGCAGAATTATGGTCTCATCACCAAGGTAATCATAAATATTTTAGATCTGATATGTAAATCAATTTTCTTTGTTTTAAGCCTTTTGATAATTTTACATTTTTCATTCCTAAAGATACTAATTTTTTACTTTACTAGATGTTTGCTTTTAATATAACATCCACAATCTGATGTAGACATTGATATCTTTTTTAGAGTAATTTTGATAGTTTACTTATTTTATAAACTATAGCATTTAATTTTGATGCTTTATTAGATGCTTGACTTCAGTATGACCATTTGAAATCTGAAATGATTCTTATCTTTTCACTGTAAGCCTTTGTTGGTGATAAATTAGTTTTGGTGGGTATGTTTTTGATTTATCCATCTGTAATCATCTGAAATAGTTATGAACATCTTTTTAAGGTGAGGTTTGTTTCCTGCTTGGTAAATTTTTAGTAAAGTTATTAATTTTGATCTCAGCTTAAACTATCTGTTTTAACTATATTTACTAACATCCTCATGGTAAGCTTTAATATTTTTATTTGATTAATATAATGTTTTAATGTTGTCAATTTTAATTTTAACATCTACCTGAAATGGCTGCAAACATCTTTTAAAGGTGAGGTTGTTTCTTACTTGGCATTATCTTTAGTAATATTATTGATTTTGATCTCATCATAAATTATATATTACCATTTATATTTATTATTATCTTCAAGGCAAGTTTTAATATTTTTACTTGAATTAATACAAGTTTTATTTAACTGAGGTAAGCCAACCAGGGGACGGACATTACCAAATATATGTAAAATTAAGAGAATAACCAATAAATATAAAATTGGGTACCCCAGGGTACTCAAGTTACCCCTGTTGCCAGCGGGACTGCCAGGTATGGGGGGGTTGGTGCGCTACTCTGAGGGGGTTTCCCCTGCTATGGAGCAGGTATGAAGGAAAGGGTCTGTGTGGAGGAACCATAGTGGGAACCATGATTCTATGAGCGCTTTTTGTCTTTGTCTCATATATCTATAGAGCCAGGCTTGGAAGTGCTCTAGTAAGTGGACATAGAATCTGTTAATAATCCCATGAATGGTTGGGACCATGCCCTTAAACACATCTAATGCAATTGTGTGATTGTCCACATTGCAATGGGTATTATTAGGGAATGGAGTGTGGATGGGATTGGTGACTCAATCTGGAGCGCGAAGATGCTCTTTGATATTGAGAATTCCTCTTTGTTTTGGATCTTGAGCAGGTGTGCGACTTTCTACCATATAGCTTTGGTTGGGGGGCATGTTTCTAGGCGGTGATGTAGGGATCCCTCCCCTCCACATACTGCACATGTTTTGTGGAGGGAGTTGGAACAGTCTGCCATCCTATAGGTCCTTCTCAGACAGCGCCAGGCGTTTTCTCTTATCCTCAGCTGTAGGAGTGGGTGGTGAGTCATTTTCCACATTGCCTTCTGTGTGGTTAAATCATAGGGAATGTCCAACATATTTAGGTATTCTATCCTAGCTATGCTTGGGGTTATTGCGAGCATATCTCTTGGGGTGGTTTTCTGGGTTTCTTAATTTGAATTGGGGCTGGTTCATCCCCTTCCCTGTATAGTACCCATGTTCTCTATGGTCCATCCCATACGGCGGATAGTTTGGAGGATATGTTTGAAATAAGGGGAGGTTTCATGTGGTCCCGTTGCAGTAGGGTGCTTGGCAAGGTATGAAAGTAGTCTGGGTGGACTATGTGGGTTGGTTAATTTAAGCGCCTGTGTAAAGTTAGTCCTTGCTGCTCTGGACCAATGTTGTTGTGGGAGGTCTGGAGCAAGGACAACCATTTATCCAGGTGCCTAGGATATGTTTGGCGTGGCTCTCAAAATCTATTAGTTCCATGCCTCCGCTTGAGCGTGGGCCAAATAGTGTTTTCATCCATATAGGAGGGTGAGAGCCAGGCCACAGCCAGCCCTGGATAAGCGCGCAGATTGAGGTTATAAAGGTAGGTGAGAAGGCGATCGCGTGGGCCTGCTATCACAGTATTGGGAGGATGAGCGAGTTAGTAACTGTAACTCATCCTGTTAATCCTGGGGTTCTTCCCTTGAGGGAGGCGACGCGTTTGGATACCCGTTGCAACAGGTTACTTTCCATTGTCTCGTTAGCATATCCCCCTGATTCTAGCCAGATTCCAAGGTGTCAGACAGGAGTGGTGGTGGGAGGTGTTGCAAAGGGTAAAATGATTGGGTTTTTTCTTTGTGTGTTGGTATGAGGTTCTGATGTTGTGGCCCAATTGTTTGTGTATTTGCCTAAGAGGATGATTTATGTCTTTCTTTTGTTGAGCGATGCATTGCTCACCTTGGAGTATTCCTCTAGAGTGCGTTCCAGCTGTTGGGCATCTTCACTGTTTGCTATACCTGCTATGCAGTCATCCGCAAAGGCCAGTATCTTGACTGATGGTTGTCCTTGTGCGGTTATCCCCATGAGACGTGAGTCAGTTACTTGGAGGAGTGGGTCAAAGCTGAAATTATATAGCAGTGGGCTGAGGGGATCCCCTTGTTTGAGCCCTCTGTGTGGTTTAATCTTGTTTGTTAGGAATCCAGGGACACATACAGCCATGGTTGCAGATTCTATTAAGAGCATCGCCCATTTTATGAACCTTGGTGGGAGTTTGAAGGCATGTAAACATTCTTTTAGGTATGGCCAGCTAACACGGTCATACGCCTTTTCCTGATCAAAGAAGACCAGGGCACCAGTTTCTTTGGATTGGCAAATATTTGCAACAGGGTGAATGTTATTCCAGATTGAACGCCCTGGTATAAACCAAACTGGTTGGGTGATAGGACGTCAGAAGCAATTGCACCTAATCTGGCTGCTAAAATTTTTGTTAAATTTTTGTGTCAGTGTTGGAGAGTGCAAGTGGGCGCCAGTTGGCCAGGTCCAACTTGTCACCCTTTTATACAAGGTTATAATGTAAGATTCATGACCTCCTGGTAATAGGCGTGTTACCAACAAGCTCTGGTTCATAGACGCCAATAGGAGGGGGGCGATTTGTTGAAAATATTTTTTGTAAAATTCGTAGGGTATCCCATCAGGACCTGGGCATTTCCTACGTGGTGCACCGCAAATTGTCTCCCAAAGCTCCTCCCATGTAATAAGGGATAGTATATTGTAATTCGGTGTTGTACTTTGTATCTCAGCAGTTTGTATAAATTCTTTAATTTTTTGTGAATCTGTTGGCGTTTCATGATATAATTTGGTGAAATAACGGTGTACTTCCACCTTGACCTCCTCAGGGTCAGTTGCCATGGTGCCGTTGGTCTTGTGGACCTGTGTGCACGCGGGCTGGTTTCTGCAGGAGTGGAATTGGCAGAAAAAGTATGTCAAACAGGTTTCACCTTCCTTTATGAACTTACCTTTTTTTATATTTTGATTCTGTGTTGGTGTTCAAAGATGAGATTGTTAAGTTGGGCAGAAATTTCTGCCCATTTGCGTCCCCAGTTAGGGTATAGCCAGATCTCAGAGTATTTATTTCCAGGTGGTCTAGTTCCGCCAAGGTACACTTGATTGTGGCCATGTCTGCGGTGTACTTGCGTGATGCAATATGTCAGGTTTTGTTGATTAAATCCTTTTTGAAATTTTCCCATGTTCTGATGGGATCTGAAGTGAATGGGGCTGTGAATTCTGGGTTCATAGCCTTGTTTTTGACCCATTCAGATATCTCAGGCAATTTTATATTTTCCAGGTGAAGCTTTCTCCAAGGCAACACCTGTGTGTGGGATTGAGTTGGCACTAACTGCACCATAACTAATCGGTGGTCAGAAAAATTGATCTTTTTTTATAAATTTGGAGAAACTTGAGCGGTGGAATTGCAGGATGAGTATGTGGACAATGCAACTTATCGATATGAGCTCTCCCTCACATATGTTGGGCCGCGTCATGTGGGGAAGGAGTGGTGAACCGGGGGGAAGAGCATCCTGTAAGCCAAGAGATGCCTTCATTGTGCGATATTCAATGTGTCCAGGTGAATATCCCCTGGGATTAGGCCATCAATCTGTATTGCGGTTATCCCAGCAGTTGAAATCGCCCAACATAATGGTATCTGGTGGGAGGGTGAGAGTAGAAATGTTTTCAAAAAATTTGTTTTCTTTAAGTTGCAGTGCACAGTGCATAGATACATGCTATCAAAATTAATTTCTCTTGGCATGTGATTGTTGCTACCAGGACTTGACCGTGCAAGTGTGATGACAAATTTGTAATTTTAACTTTTTTGTTGTTTTGGACAATCACCCCACAGTGAGAAATCCATACTGATTGTGATGGTGTGACCCTGGTTGACCAGGATCCTTCTTCCCCTTGTAGACAGTGGGTTTCTTGGATGGCCAAGATGTCTACAAGAGGTTTTTGCAGGAATTCCAGCTTTTTGGCTTGGGACATATGAGCCTTGGCTCCTGCGATGTTTAGCATCCCTATTGACACTGAGGTGCCCGTGGCGCCTCAGGAGTGGTTGGGAGGGCCCTCTGGCCCTATCCCACTGTAGCTCATTTTGGCCATGCTCCGCATCTGTACTCCAACTCTTTCACTGCCATTGTTGGTTCCCTTGATCTGACCCAAAGATTCAATGGAATTGCAGTTTTTTGCATTTGCATCAACTTTTCCTGCACAGGTCTCATGTTGATTTGATGCAGATTGTTGATTGGATTTTATATTTTTGAGGTTTGACTTTGGTGAATTGTGCACCGCATTTTCGCCCAAATTGTGGTTGCATTATTCCTCAATATGTGCATGACTGATGTCACTTTGTGACTCAGTAAGGTTACTGTGAAAATTTTTGACCTGGGCATATTTTTCTGATTGGTTGGTTAGGTGAATATCCGAAATATCCTCCCAAATTTGTCTGGGGTTAATGCCAGACTCTGCTTGTGCTGCCGCTTCAGCTGCTGCTCACTTGTAGGCTTTTTGTACTGCTTTATGTTGTTTACTTGTAACTGGGTCCACGATGGAGTATAGTCCATCTTCACCCCAGTGGAATGGGTGGTGACCATCAGTCATTTTGGCAAAGTTTTCATTATCTTCATCCATTGCTTCCTCACAATAATCATTTTCCATTAAGCCTTCTTTCACAGGGCATGCGTGTTCCTTGTGGCCCAGTGAGCCACAGTGGTTGCAAATGGGCGGTGCGCGTTCAGGTGTAACCTGTAATGCAACTGACTGGCCCCCATCTTTGAAGTGAAATTCTGCTGTGCGGGGAATTCTGGATAAGTCCTCTTCCACTTCTGGGAAGGGATTGATTACAGCGATAGCTTTGCCCATGCACAGGTTGGGCATCAAGCAAAATCGCTGTAATTTGAGTTGCTGAATTTCTCCATAGGCCATGAGACCTTTGAGGAGCTCCTCCTCGATTACCTTATGAGGAAGGTTGGTGGGGAGCGAGTCAAAGGAGATAAACAAAGTTTTCACTTTGTTCCATCTGGTGCGCGCGGTGTGCACAATTTTTTTGCCCTCAGGGAGGGCAAATTCCACACAAACTTTTGCTGCGGCATCGGCTTCATCAGCATGTTGTTGGTGGCTATGTACACTGTATGAGGGAAAAGTGAGGGCTGTGCCTCACATGTTTTCTCCCACAGGGTCGGTGACTCATCCCCAAGGAAGAGTCTGATCCCATGCTCCACCTTTGATAAGGGTTGGTTGAATTAGATGTACATATATTTCACGTGCTTTACAGTGAATACCATAAACCCAGACAGTGTCTGAGTTTGCGATTTCTTTACAGATTGGGTTCCTGGTCCCCCTCCAGGGCGTTTCTTGCCCTTTGTGGGATCTGCCAATGGATGCCACAAATAATTTGTTTAAAGTGAGAATTTTACTTTATAATAAAAGTAATAAATAACGCTTGTTAAAGTTTTTTATGTTTTTTATTGTTTAGGCAGGGCAAAACCAAAAAAATCCTTTCCTTGATAATAGTATTTTCTATTTAAACTAGTGCTAATTTTGAGACCATTGGTATTCAAGGCAAAAGAATATAAAGCTGAGTCATCTAAATTAGAAAATATAGGTTTTGGCCTATCAGATCAATGATAAAATTTTTGAGGCAAAACTGACCCATGTGGTAATGATTTGATAAATTGTATCCAATCACCAGCGAGTAAAATCTTCTCACCTTGCCGGTGGTCAGACTCAGGTGGTAATGATTGGTTAATTTGCACCCTATCATCATTGAGTAAAATCTTTTCACCTTGGAGGTGGTCAGATTGTGTGGTAATGATTTGTTAATTTTTACCCTATCAGTGTCAAGTAAAATCTTCTCACCTCGGTGGTGGTCAGACTAATATGGTAATGATTGGTTAATTTTCACCCAATCATTGATGGGTAAAATCTTCTCACCTTGGGAGGGTTCAGATCCAAGTGGTAATGATTTGTTAATTTGCACCCAATCATCAATGGGTAAAATCTTCTCACCTCCGGAGGTTCAGATCTGTGCAATATTGAACTCCTCAAATTTGGAGAAGAGTAATCCTATTATTAGTTATTACCTTTTTAAGCTGATTTTTGTGATAAACTGTATTTTTCTGATAGTTAGGATTCCATTGAGAATCTGCTAAGGTCTTTTTGCTGTGGGTACTCATATTGTTGATATCCACAATATTATTTGAAGATTGGGCAGGTGATGGGCCAATCATGGTGGCAGATTCAGGAGCACTAATACCTCCAACATTCTTTTTCTTAAGTTGAGAAGGAGAATGTCTGACATTGCCCCCTCAAGAATGTTGGGAGGGGTGTTGCGGTTATGGTAGTATAATACCTTATCAGCCACTTGAGATGTAGAAAGGGGGTGCGGAGCTCATTGGAAGCCTGCCCTTCTTTAGTTGCTGTTTTTGTGAGGTTGGTGTACATGCAAGAGTATTCCTTCTTGCTGGGTCCTGTATTGGCTAGAACTAAGGGAACTTCATAATTGAGCAATGACAAGAACCCTTGCTTCATATTGATAATGCCATCATACTCAATCATAAACTGAGTACCTATAAGCATATCATAAGCATTGTTATCCAAAGCCACTGCGGGGGCCAATAGAATAAGCTTCCCAATACAAATGGGAAGACAACGAGTAAGCACCAATTGTGCGGGTGTTGTTGAGTCCAGTGGTTCCAAAGTCTTGGTTGTACTCCAAGTCAGGTGCAAGTTTGATCTTTTTCATCAACTTGGAGGAGATTACGTTCACTGGGGAGCCTGTATCTAAGATAGCCATCACCCAAACTTTTTGGATAACCACTTTGACCTTCATAAGTATCCCCCCAAAAGTGGGTGATAGCGCTAAGACCTCCTTAAGATGGAAATTGGAGGTTAATTTACATGCAGTCTCAGGGTAATTTTTCTGGATGGACTGCATGGTATGGCCATGCTGGATAGGGCGAATAAGGTGAGACAACACCTCATCTGCATCGCTGGCAGTATTGATGACAATTGGCTCCCCTAAAACTTGGCAGAGATACATCTCTTCAGGTATGGTGGCTTCATCTACTCCTCCAGCATTCAAGCGATTGGGAACTTCCACTTCAGCAGGTGCTCCTACAACATAATAGCTGACCTCATCCGTATCCCCCTCAGAATCATCCCCTGGGGTATTTGTAATGCGAGGTAATGGCATAAGTTGTTTAAGTGAGTCAGGCACATGAGATTTGTCAGCAATAGGTGTGCCTTTCCCTATGCTGACATTTCTTTTCCCTGCTCCTGTTCCTCGGCGTCAGCTTTCTTTTCCAGCACATAGCCTCCTTGTGTCCGAACTTGTAGCAGTATTTGCACTGAGGGCATTCAGGACATTTTGCTTTGGGGTTTTGCTCTTCAGGGCCCATTATCTGAAGGGGCTCCTTCTTGTCTTCAATAGCTAGGGCTGAGGCTTAGGCTTTGAATCTTCAATGGTTAAAACGCGAGGATGAGATACTGCTCCACGTGGAACTTTGGGCTTATGGAAATTGGCAACATCTATTAACGCTTCCTTGATGTCTTGAACGGAATGGAAATAGCATTTAACTGAGGTGATGTGCATTGCTAACGGAGGGTAAGAAGCCACTCCAGTCAAAACGGCGGCTACAGCATCATCCAAAGTCAACATCTTTGAGGTTAACAACGTCTGTGCTTCCATATAGAATTGTTCCACAAAGGCGACCACTGACTCTCCTTTTTGGATACTCATATGCATAAAAGCTTGCTTTTTCATACTTAAAGCCTGTTTTGAGCCAAACGTGTTTATGAGAGCCTCTTTAACTTCGGACCAGGTGCTAAGAGCATCCATATGTGGGACCATCACCTCCTGTGCCATGCGGCCCAAACAGGAAAGGATATGTTTGACCTTCTGATGATCAGTCACCCCTTCCATAGCTGCTTCATAAACGTATAAAAATGAAGCAATGCTACCCTCGCCGGGGATAAACTTGTCTTTAAACGTTGGTTTGAATGAATTATAGTCATTCCCAGTAAGGGTATGAATAGCTGGAGCTTCTGTTATTGGGGTTTCAGAGTGGTAGCTTAACTGATCAAAGGTCCGTGAAAGGCGATCAAACTGATCATGCATGGCTTCAAGCTGGGTTTCCATTTTAGAGAGGGCTTCTAGGGGCCCAGATTCACATAGTCTCAGTTGAGCTTTGATCCCTGATTTTTGAGTTTCAAGATCTTCCACTCGGTTTTCCATTGCAGAGACTTGAAAATGGAGTTGTGACACCATTGAGCTTAGGTTTAATTGAGCAGTTTCCACGGCTTTCACGCGGTTCTTCAGCTCTTCTTTCATTTGTTTACATCCTTCATCGTCACGAGAGTGGGAGCTGGGGCCTTGTACCCCCTCCTTAATCTGTTCATACTTCCGCTCAGACCTGCGTTAGTTGACTAAATACTTCCTTCAACAGCACAGGGCTTTCCAGTGAAGCTTTTATTCCTTTTGCTTCGATTTTGCATTCAGTTCAGGCGATGTGCCAAATATTTGGTATTTTCAAACGAAGCTTTGAGAGCTAGCTCCTTTTCTAGCTGAACAACCTTGGCCGCGAGGGTGGTGGTGGCGCTAGATGGTTCAAGCAACAGATGATGTTCAAGCTCATCAACACGTGAAAAGGCCTGAATTAACTGCCGCTCCACCACAGCCACACGCTGTTCATATTTCTCTTGAAGGACGGAGTCAGGGGCTGAAAGGTCATGATGTGTTTGCTCATTTTGCTTTTCAAGTTCTTTAGCAAACTCCTCCAACAACGAGTGGGTGCTAGTGGAGGATGCGTTCAGTTCATCCCAGAATATCTTCATGGCCTCCTCAACATACTTTACAATCCCAGTGTCCATAGTAGTAAGTCAGTCATGCAGCTGTATGATGAAGTTGCAATTAGCTTCCACACCAGATCTAACTGCTCCAAGATGTTTGGAGGTCAGTTGATACAACTTATCATAGGCTAAATTCAGAGCTGCATGGGTATCTAGGTGTCAATGAAGCTCTTCATGATGGCCAGCTAAGAGATGCATCATATGGACCAAGGCAGGATGAGCAAACTTGCGTATGTAGGTGGTCAAATTTGTAAGCTGACCATAGGTCTCTGGGAGGACACTAGTCTCATAGAGAAACAAGTGGCGTTCCTCTACCAATGATGCTCATTTGTGAGATGCAATGTTGCCAGGGTTAAGGATGCCATGAGTAAGGTCTCTCACAGCTTCAGTGGCTGGCCAAGTGATGCGATGAGACTCAGGTATTAATATGTGCTCAAATTGTTCTTCTTCAAATATCAAAGCAGTAGGGCTGTCCATTCAATCATTGTCTTCAGTCCCTTCCCCATTTTGCACCCAACGGGTGACACTCTCCATTTTTTTTAATACTTATCAAAGTATTCAGGGGTTTGACCCCTGTAGTGAGCACCAGTTTGTGGGATCCGCCAATGGATGCCACAAATAATTTGTTTAAAGTGAGAATTTTACTTTATAATAAAAGTAATAAATAACGCTTGTTAAAGTTTTTTATGTTTTTTATTGTTTAGGCAGGGCAAAACCAAGAAAGGTCCTTTTCTCAATACTAGTATTTCCTATTTAAACTAGTTTGAATTTTGAGACCATGGGTATTCAAGGCAAAAGAATATAAAGCTGAGTCATCTAAATTAGGAAATATAGGCTTTTGGCCTATCAGATCAAAGATAAAATATTTTGAGGCAAAACTGACCCATGTGGTAATGATTTGATGAATTGTATCCAATCACCAGCGAGTAAAATCTTCTCACCTTGGCGGTGGTCAGACTCAGGTGGTAATGATTGGTTAATTTGCACCCTATCATCATTGAGTAAAATCTTTTGCACCTCAGCGGTGGTCAGACTTGTGTGGTAATGATTGGTTAATGTCGAGTAAAATCTTCTCACCTCAGTGGTGGTCAGACTCATATGGTAATGATTGGTTAATTTTCACCCGATCATTGATGGGTAAAATCTTCTCACCTTGGGAGGGTTCAGATCTGAGTGGTAATGATTTGTTAATTTGCACCCAATCATCAATGGGTAAAATCTTCTCACCTCGCGGAGGTTCAGATCTGTGCAATATTGAACTCCTCAAATTTCAGCTGAGAAGTTGGAGTAATCCTATTATTAGTTATTACCTTTTTAAGCTGATTTTTGTGATAAACTGTATTTTTCTGATAGTTAGGATTCCACCGAGAATCTGCTAAGGTCTTTTTTGCTGTGGGTACTCATATTGTTGATATCCACAATATTATTTGAAGATTGGGCAGGTGATGGGCCAATCATGGTGGCAGATTTGGGAGCACTAATACCTCCAACATTCTTTTTCTTAAGTTGAGAAGGAGAATGTCTGACATCCTCTTGATAGTATTTGAATTAGGGGTGTCAGTTAGTCAGTGTGATTGCTGGCTAATTGCCTAGTTTGATACTATTTAATGTTATATTATTAATTTGAGTTTATGTTTGGCTGAATCTGCATTCATCGCTGAAATACTAATTCAAGGATTGTTGTGAGAGTTTCCAGTGGAAAGCTGATTAATCCATTACTAATCATCTGAAAATAGTTCTGCCAACTAATTTGGAGCACTGGCAACTCATGCCAAGGATGCTCGAAGTTTAATTTATATTATTTAATTATTATATGATTAACCAGTAACTTTTGGGCGAGGATGGGTCAAATTAATCTAATTTCAGTGAATAAATGAGCGGATTGGGAGGGAATAGTTACTAGAATGACTGAGGTTTATATAGAAAGTGCTGGCTTGGATGGCCAAAGGTTTAGTAGGCAAAGTAGCCTAGGGTATAAATAGTAATTCATTCCCTCCAAATAAACATCTCTTTCGCATATTTACTTTTAATTGTTAGTAGTTAGCTGCTATATTAAAGGGAAATGGGACTATAAATCCCTGGCATTGGCGTGAGGTGACACTCCTGGAGTGGCCAGTGCTGCCCTCTCCAATACCACCCCTAGGAGAAACAGGTGGGAACCTGGCCAACTGGCCACCAATGATGGCACTTCTGGCTGTCAACCCTGTGGGGTACAGTGCAGGAGTGCCTTGGCCACCCAGGATGGGGGCAGGATTTACTGTGGCACACCACAGGCCCTGGGGCTAAAGTGAAGTCATTAATATGTTGTATTGGTAAGTTATATGCAGACTCCAATGAGGTTGGTATGCCTATGAAGGCAAAATGGCTAAGGGCCAATCAGTCTTCATACTGGTTGGCCTGTCACACTAGTGCAGCCCATGTTCAATTTCATGACATGGCCAAAATTGAGAGGCTTATAACATGTACCTCATAATTTTAGATGAGGGGGAGGTTAAAGTACCAAAAGGTTCATCTGTTTGATATAGTAGGCTGGTGTAAGTTAAGTAATTAAATGCAACTATAGGCTCTCCAAGGCGGCCCTCACTTTAAGGAGTGTGCATATACTAAAGTGGGTGAAAGGGTATGACCAATCCCCACGCCCTTTGGAACGGTTGGGCTAGCTATAGTAAGTGATGGTACACCTTAACTTAGTAAAATCATCTGACGCTTCCAATGCTACGATCTGCACTTTCTCCAAGCTATCCCAGAATTTTCAACTGGGTGGGGCCCACGTTCTCGCATACTCATCCGTGTTTACCCTAAACTGTGGCTACTCATTGAGGTACTTATACCAGCTTGGATACCCTGATTAAAGAATCCCTGCTAAGGGTAAGGCGATCAAAACCCAAAGCTATGTAATTTCTCTGGGCCAAGTTGGAAAACATAACACTAACCAGGCAAGCTATGGCCATACTATGGTAACGCGCTAACCTGCCACCAATTAAGTCAAGATCATAGACCCATAGGGAGGTGCTGGATACCTGCAGGGCTGAACTAACCCCAACAATCTGCACCTGTGAGGTGGATTTGTAGTTCCTCACCTGGGTGCAGGAGGCAACGCCCCTCACATCCTACTGCAAGCCTAACCTCTACCATCAAAGATTCAACAACTGTAACCCCACGTTAGGTTCCAGTTCTGAGCTTAAACGGCGTCACCCCACCATCTCTATAATAAAGGTTAGGCTATAAAGTCTAAGGTTGCTCCTTGTCTCTAAGTGGGTACCACATCTAGTTTTTAACACAGCGTGTTCTCCAACATAACGTGGGGTTATCATATATTCATGGGCAAACCATTTTCAACTTATTATAATCGTCATTAACTTGCAGGCATTAGAAGAAGAAGTATTTGAGGTAGGTCAACCTTGGGACAAATATACCACACTGAGAATTTTTCTAGCCATTACTGGTTTTGAAATTGCAGATAAAACCTGCACTAGAGTGGAAGCAGAAATTACCCTGTCAGGCTAACCACCCTTAACTTGCAGTCATGAGAGATAGACCTTTTTCCCATGCCATATCAAATTTAGAACTTTTAGATAAGTGTGCAAACTGCGTTAGTTATCACCATAGTTTTCATAAAACCGTGTCCCAACTTAAGTTGAATATTACATTAAATTTTGCTAAAAGAAGGTATAAGCTTCAAAAGCAATCTGTACCTATAACTTACACATGGGTATCTAACCAATTCTACCAATATATAATATGTGTACAGATGGTTTTACTTTACTACCTTCTCATCATAGACTTTAGGGGGCAATGTTAAGGTCAACTATTATGGCTGCCTGTAACCAACTTTTTCTTAGCATCCCACCTGGAGCTCTAACCCAGAGCTTAATTTGTGAGTTAACTTTAGAGCTTACTATATGGAACTAGCCATGTGAGAAACATAATACATAGAGCTACCCATGAGCGAAACCATGGGGATTTTAGTTGACCCGCACCCCCATGATTGATTACCTCCTAAACCTAGGTAATTGGGATGGTAAAGGCAAGTCACAGGTAATTGCACTTAGCTTGAGTTAAAAGGGTATACCAGTTAGGTTCTGGTTTTGTGAATTTATAAATCCTACCCTTTTGTCTGCCAATTAAGTTTGTACCTTCTATGGTATTAACTAAGGGCCTTTTCATATAGTTTGGTACCATTAAAAAGCTTTGATTAATTTGAATTGTATAACAGCAGGGAACAAAACCAAACTAAAGTATTAGACTAGACTCTCCAAGCTAATACGTGGTTTCCATATGAGGTACTCAAGTACCTACAGTAGCATCCATAATCCATAGGGCACTACCATCTTGGCGGTTGCAATTGATATTACATCTGGGTACAATTGGTACAGGTATATCTGCACTCAATTAGATACAAGTTAATAAGATAGTATAACTCAAAAATCAATGTTGGGATAGGTCAAAAGTAAGCCTCTATTAGATGTATAATTCCCAATCCTGCTGTAGTCTCATTAAGTACTTCCAGCGCTTATGATCCAGTGTAAATATTAGCCAAAGTTTCTTAGATGATAGCCAATACTTTTGTTGCAACAGGTTTGGCCAAACATCGGTTCAAGCAATATTATTAATATCTATATTCACCAATACCTAGAAATGGGTTTAAGCTCTAATAGCTTAATTAATTTCAGCTTTTGACTCTAAAATAAAGTTACTAAAGGTTGCATTTTCAAATCCTAGCTCGATCATTTTAGCTATTTAATCTTTTGAGGGTGGCTAGCCTAGCAGGATAATTTTGCTTCCACTCTAGTGCAAGTTTTGTTGAACACAAGTTCAAAACCTGTACTGGCTAGAAAAATTCTCAGTGTGGTATATTTGTCCCAAGGTTGACCCACCTCAAATAATTTTTTTAGAAATGTGCTTCAATGGTATAAGGAGTTACAAGCACATGGGACTCAACTTTATAAGCAGTCACTGAATTCGTATTAACTTACTCTTGGTGCTCCTGACCAACATCAGAGTATTGTAAATCTGGCAATCGAACCCCATAACCCCCTGTGCAACTTCTATCCCCTCAAAATATAGCAATTGCTTAGGCTCATGGCCCTTGGCGGATTAGATCTGCTTCCGCTACCTATACCCTTATCCTTTATCTTGTCCCTTGCACCAGCGTAAAGTACTTGGTAGAAGTAATTTTATTTTATTATGGCATTCTATCAGAGCCTCTATACATTCAGTTGATTGCAACTACAATGGAAATCTGACAAGCCTTAAAAAGTCATATAATTCATCTTATTTATATTAATAGCCATCACTCTACCACTCCATAGCGCTGCTTAGTACATATGAAAAGCATCAATAGAAATTCTAGTAGGAAGTAAATCTAGACTGGATTCTAAGAGGAAAAGGATCTTTTCCTACGTTGCTAGAGTAGAACCTAACTGAAGAGATTGACAGAAAGAAGGAATTGAGCATTTGTGAGTATTTAACTACATTGTGCTTTTACTATGTTTATGATAAAACACATCTTGCTAAACTTACCTTTTTACAAGTTTACTAAAGAGGCCGTCTTCATATAGCAACTTATTCAATTGAGTCTAAAACCTGTGCTTTCAGATATAATTCTTAAGCACTAATTTCAACTTTGTGGTGCTCACTACAGGGGGCTCACACCAGTTCCCTGTAGTTCAATTTGATCAGTATGGATCAGTGGTTCCAGCGATGGAACCACACTTTCTCTTGTGAAGCTCATTTTTAATTAAAAAGTGACCAGTATAATACAAGAGAGAACATCTGCCTGCTTGTGAGATACTACACCTATATGGAAGTAACCCACAGCCAACCACTTAGTGTAAGTAGGTCCTTTCACCCAACTGTTCTAATCACAAAGAAATGGAAGGCTTGGCTATGCCAAATATGCAATTAATCAAGAAGTACACCAAGATGGACACACCATCTGGACAACTTCCCGCTAACAAAGGCCACACTCAATTAATAATGAGAACTGCTTGACTAATAACTGTTCAACCAATAACAAATCTATGAAAACATGAACAATGAAAAAATGCAAAATATAAAGCAAGAACCCAGCAAAAAAATGTGGTGGATGCAATCAACTCCATAGGATCAGTTTTCATCAAAAACTATATGATTGACAACACCCTTGAGGCATGCAAAGCAATACTGAGAACAGCGGTGTCAGGGATATTCCCCACAAAACCTAAATCAGGGGAGGGGATTGGGACCCTGCAGAAATTTTTTCAAAAGATCCCAATGAAGTTTTTGTATGATCAGAATCAAAACCAAATCAACCAGCAAAAGCCAAGGGCCCAGATCTCCAGGGCAACACCAAAAAATATTTTTGACTGGGATAAAAAAAATCTCCAGTGACACTTGACTCAATCGCTCAAATTGTCAGAGACTATTCCTGACAATGAACAGTTGGGAGGAGGACGGTTCTTGACCTTAATCAAACTGGAAAACTGAGCGCACCATTGGGGACAATCCCCAAAAAATTCCAGTTGACAGCGGGGGCAAAATCAGCCCAAAATTGGTCAGCAATACAGAGTGAATCATCAGAGATCATCCCAATGGGGATGGAGGAGTATTGGGAACCGAATCTGAAGGATTGGACACCTGAGAAAGTTCATCCAAAATATTAAAAGTGCATCTGGAAGGGTCAAAACCCTGACAGTGGTCATGTTGGTGACAAAGGCCTTGGTAAAGTACACTCCCATCCAGAAGGACATGTTAGCACACCGCAGCGTGTCATCCTGCAAAATTAAGCAATGGGAGACCCTGCAATTCCCATACTCAACGGCAATGCAGTGGATCTAAAAACATTATGCTGGCCATTGCGGCCATCTGGCGGGATAATAAATTTTCTGCTGGGGCCGCCAAATGCTGGCTTGACACCCAGATATTGCGCAACAGGCGATATTCTTCAAATCATCTCAGATCTACACTTAGGATGCCCTGAAGTGGATTAAACTCCCCCACAAGCACAAATTGATCAAATCTGCAGTTTGGGAAGATTTGAAGCTGGGAGATGAAAATGCATAGATGGTGGCCAGAATTGACCTCCCTAATGCAATGGAGTACAATAAGGCTGGCATACCAGAAAAGTTTGCCCAGGCTGTTGGGAGCTTGGATATCACCCCAATGGACTTAATTTTTTACACAAAACAGTTCCCAAACATACTGACCACCCTCAAATAGGCTTGACACACCATTCTAGTCAATACCATTAAGGAACGGTGCAATACCACATTCTCCCCAGAGGAGAAACTGCTATGGATTGAAGTCAGTTTTAAGGCTACCAAAGCCTTACACTGGTCATAAACCTGTATCCCACCATCCACTGCATCTGACTTGATGAAGGTGGCTGGATGAAGGAGAAGGCAGTGGAGTGGGGGCTCTTCCAGGATTGGTCACCAGAAAAGGCCATCGACTGGTCCACCAACAGGTTAACCCATTGGAGATAAAATACTGGTTTCACACTGGGACCAGTATATATCACGTTCAAGAGTGGGCAGATCTGGGAGTGATGAAGTTAATCCATGAAACTCTCTGTGGCCAACTTTTCCCTATCACAAAATGGAAACTCTGGAATGACGTCGCCACACTGGCCAAAGCTGCAGACTGGGATGCCATGGGGTTCACCTCTATGTCAGCTCAACCATGGATGGAACACAAGGTTTCAAAACAGGTGGCAACAGCGATGAAAGGGGTTATGACCCCATCTCTGGGCTGGGAATGGCTCAAAGCAGGAATTCAAATCAAAACCATCTGGGACTAGAAAAAATCCTTCCCATAATCATTGGTATCAGTTCCATATGCATCTGAAAGATTTGCCCCATCAGAAGCCCTCCAATGGTGTGAAGAAGGAGTTCCAGCTGCCATGGCGCATATTTTCACATATGGTGGAAGGAACAGTGTAACAGTAAGGGACTGGTGCCAGCATAGTTCATTATGCTGGAGATCCTCTAAAATACCTGCACCTGATGTGCAGTCCAGAATCCGTCCTCCAATGGTACCAATTATAATTGTTGCTGATGGATGCTCTCAAGTGGCAAAACCTGGAGATTGGTGCACAAATGGCCAGAAGAATCAACCAACAAGGAATTAGCTTGCACCAAATTGAGGCGTTCCTCAATTGGGCCTTTTAGCCTCAATGAATCAGTAAGCTGGATAATGTAGGGAAAGATCCCCGCTGAGGTGCCCAAGATAAATTTATAATTTAAGTTGCACAGTTCAGTGGAAGCTCAAACTGACAAAAACATAAGGAACAGGGTGGGGAGCCAAATTAAATACATCTGCCAACTGATCAATGGCGGCTTCATGGACCTCCAGGAGCCCAAATTGTATCTAAAGGACGCAATCTGAATTCACCTGAAGCTGGTGAAGGAGGAGGAGTGGTCCAACTTGATAATGTTGATTTATCAAGAATTCGACAAGGTGCTGACAGGAGGTAATTTTGACCACCACTGGGTACCTGAATAGGGCTAAGTTGACATTGCGATCCCAGACAAATTAGATCAATAAAATTTTTTCGGGATTGGCATAAAATATAAGGTAGTTTACTTACAAACAGAATTGACTAGTTATGTGAAACAAACTTCATGATGGGTGACATTCCAAAATCTCCCAACAATTGAGAGAGGGAATGGGTGCATGAAGAGATCCAGACTTTAATATTTTATTTTGGAGAGGTACAAGAATTTCAGCAATCTGGCAGAAATTATATTGCAAAGTGCCTTTGCCCCTGAACCGTCAAAGCTCTTTATGAACTGATGCCATGGATGAAACCAAACAATATTGCCCTACCCTATTTCATCTGCCTGCCCAGCCTAAGTAGAGTCATATACATTGAAAAAGAGGATGCAAAACAATTGTACTGGTTCTGCTACCATACCAGCCACACAATGGCCCAATGCCACCATCAAAAAGGGAAGACCCCTCATGAGTATGAATATGACCCCATCAGCGGGGTCACAAAAGTTGAGACAAAAACCTTTCTTTGACCAAAGGCCAATGAATGGATTCTGCATAACCTAACAAAGGTTGCAGATATGAAGCGCCAACAACAGGGGTTGGACTTTGCCCATAGGGAAGCGTGGAAGCAAGAAGCGTCCAAATGACCCAAAGCGAATGATGAGCCATTTATGAACCCAAATCCTTAAGCATACAAAATGGATGAAAGAACGAGCCCCAAACTGATTGCACCACGTCCATCCCAGGTAAAATGGAAAATCTGGGAAGAAGAACATGGCAGAAGGAAAACCAAAAAAAAATTCCCAAGAAGGGACGGTCAGTGCAAGAAGCCAATAGATTATAATCAAAGCCTGATAAATCGAAATCAAACAAGAAGTCAACTCAGAAATTGTTGGTGAGCAATCCAAGTAGACTACCAAACAAACAACTGAATTGAGAAAATTGGCAAAGTCAGACAATAAAACCCCAATAAAAAGTCTAGTTCTGCCAAAAAAACTAACAAAGGGGCGGGTAAACCAATCAATAGTTGAGAGGGAATCTGCTTCACCACCAGTAGGGACCAAGGCACACCTGGAGCTGGTAATAAAACCATTCCCATTATCAATCAATAGGGATATGGGGATAGTGACTGAATTCCTGGTGCACAAAATGCCTGGTAATATTATACCAGTACTGACCAACCAACCCTGAAAGCCAAACAATACCCCACACCTACCCTCGGTGACATCATCTGCCATTAAAAAAACTTCCATTTGTAACTCCATACACAGCCCAGAAAAAAATACCAAACCTCATACCCATGGGTCAGGCATCCAGAAATGAAGATTGCAACTACAAATGCTCAGGGGATGGTGATCATAAAAATCTGAAGGCATAAGATTAATCACTCAAAAACGAATAATAATATAGACCTAATTTTAATATCAGAAACACAAGCAGGTAACCAAAAGGAGATGGTGCCAAGCTTGAACTGTGATGTGACAAACCACCCATGGTCCCACCAAATAGGCTGTCAAGCCCTCTGGAAAGATCATGTGGCAATTGTCACATTGAACAAGACAATAGACCTGGTATTAATGGAGGAAACTCATGCCAGAAGGATTTTAATAGCAACTGCTACAAATAGGGAAACTGCAAAAGCCTTTGTGTGGTGGCAGTCTACGCCCTGCTGAAGCCCCACAAAAACTGAACTTTTTGGAATCATTTATTAGAAGTACCGACCAATGTGATAACAGTTATAGTAGGAGACCTGAACTGTTGGACAAATGCAAGTCAGTATACGTTCCCAACAAGTGAAAGTCCAAACTGTAAGGCCAATGAGATGCTGAAAACCGAGTCAAATTGGAGATGTGCCTCACAATTGACGAGGAGGATGATGATACAGTTAACCTAATGTGGTGGTTATATGACATCACCAGGTCCCCATAGACTAGGTCACGCCTGGATTACAAACTGGTGCCATCTGATCTCAAGCCACTAACATCTAACAGAAAAGTCAGTATAAATGCCAAGAGCGACCACATGATCATCTGCGTGGACATTGATCTGAACAAACCACCAAGAAACTGATAATGGCAGTTAGCACCAGCCACGCTGAGGGACGGGGAATAGCACCAGACAATCAAAACTGGACTGGATCAACTGGTCGCATATCTGGATCATCACCTGGAGATAGATCCTCTAGAAAGATGGGTCCAGACCAAAGAGAATATTAGTCATGATAGCATGAAGTTCAAAAAAGTGACTACCTACTTGCGCATTGTTGCCATTAAGCAGCTGAAAAATGCACTGGAGAGTTTAAAACTTTCCTTGCAGGACAGTGAAGAATGGTGGAGTGAGTACCAAACAACTCATAAATGATATCGGGCCTTAATGGCAAAACAGGATATGGAATGATGGATCAATGCAGCCTATCAATATCAGAGCTTAGTGGAGCAATGACCAAGGAGGGCCTGGCGCACCTCAAGGAAATCCAAACCAAGGCTAGGACACGCAAGGTAAAAACGTCAGCAGGAGAAGTAACAACGGATCTGGAAACAATCAAGCATGAAATTGAATTATTCTATGGCAAGCTATTCTGCCAAAGAGAGACAAGTGAAACAGTGACAAAAGCCCTAATTGACCTGTCCAAGCTGACACTCAGGGCCTACATGCTGGAAGATGTTGCTAACTTTTCTGCCAACATTTCTATCAATACAGTCAAACAGGCACTAAAAGGATTGCTAAGAATGAAAGTACTGGGCCCCAATAACATGTGTGCGGAAGTCTACAGTGCATTCTGTGACTGCATTGCAGTGGAGCTCAAATCCCTCTTTCACTACTGCTTGAAAAACGGACAACAAATCCTGGGAGGCCAAGAGACCCAAATTGTACTCTTGTATAAAAAGGGACTCCAATGCCAACTCTGGAACTGGCACCTAATTTCTCTATCAAATGCAACTATAAGCTGCTCACACACATCCTATTAAATCAGCTAATGGCAATGGTACCATGTACGCTGCATAAGGCCCAAACAGGTATATCAAGAGCCAAAGTATCTGGGACAGTATCAGTACAGTCCAAAACGTTTTGAAGAACATGCAAGGATCAAACAGGGCTATCTCATGTTCCTTGACATGGAGAAGGCCTATAATTGGGTAGCGTGGTCCTTCCTACATGCGGTTCTAAATATTGTTAGTATTCCCAAATCTTTTAGTTCAAGGATATCAGCACTGTACTTGGGCCTGGTCACAAAAGTAATCATCGCTGATGGCGTAACCAACAATATTCTGGTCAGTAAAGGTCTCTGATAAGGCGATTTCATGTCACCAATTCTGTTTAACTTTGCAGAAGACGTTCTATTGGCTGCAGTGGACATGAAACTCTGAGGATTAGTCCACCATAACCAAATGCCACTGAAAATGCTGTCCTTTACCAACAACGCAGTAGTAGGTATTAGTTCACTGACTGACCTTCAGGGCGCCAAGGAGCTCCTAGATCTATACCAGTTAGCGTCAAACATAAAGATCAACTTGGAAAAAACTCAGTAATGAGGATTGCCATCCCAAACTTCAGTTCACTGACCAACACAATGCCAATTCAGAACTCGCAGATGATCTGATACCTTAAGGTACTTTTCAATGACAAAAGGCCAGCGGTACTGGAATCTGAACAAGAGGTACTATCAAGTCTGTCAGCCCAAATGGCATGCTGGTAATTGGCAAGAGTATGCCTCAAGGAGAAAGTGTTGGCCATAAACCTAATCATCTTCTCCAAGCTATGGTATGCCACCCACTTACTGCTAATGAGCGTGAACCTAGAGAAGAAAATCAAGACAATGCTCTGCACCTTCCTATAGTTCAAGGCAAAAGTGGTGCCAATAGCCCTAGAGACTCTGTCCAAACTGAACAGCGAAGGGACATGGGCCTTCTGGATTTCAAATCTCACGCTTAACAGATCTGATCCAAATTGTTCCTTAGGTTAACACAGATGCATATATGCTGCCTGACGCTAGCATGGAATGTGAACTGGACTAGAGTCCAGGCCTTCAGGAGGCAATCTCCCCATGCTCATTGTGCGAATGGATGGCATACCACCCTTGAATGCCTTCCAAAAAGCACACATACTACTTGACTGTGCAATCATGCAGTGCACCTGGGAGGATGGTCATTCAAACTGTCAGATTGGGACGCTGGCCAAATCCGCAAGGATGTCAAGGCCCATAGTTATGCAATGATTGCTGCAACAAACCGGGAGGAACGAAATTGAATCGCCCATTAATATGCCATCAAGACAATTAAAATTTGTTACAACTTGACCCCAGTCAAATACAGGGATCCGCTCCAAAAACCTAGATGCAACCCACCCACTCAACCACAATTTCTGATTGATTGGGCAGCCAAAGGCCGCAACATTAACTACCAAATGAAGGAGCTGATTTCAGGCCTCAACTCCTGACTAGTAACAGCAAAGCAACAGTCAGTCACCTGGAAGATCCTACACCACACGTTTGAATCCAGTAAGCATAGCTGACCAGACTACCCACACAAGGAGTGCCCCACATGTGCTGAACCAGAAGCAGATATCACCCAACAATATTATGAATTCGTCGTTTTCAAAAAGTATTAGTCCATGATGTGATACATCCTCTTGGGTGAACAATTACCGACTGAAATGCATCTGATGCAGGACATTTTTCACAAAAACCCTGAGAACAGCCCCAATCCAACTATGAGCCTTCATCTACCATTATTGTGTATGGGTGATACACTCAGCTCTTGTTGCTAAGAGTCTTGACAACGAGTGCCCCCATCACAAAAATTTAGTACTGAAGGCCATTTGGATTAATTACAATCAGTTCCAAAGGATCTCAAAATTCTTGCAATTAATCTCTGGGTACTATAAAGCCACATGCTTGGCTTTTCCTACCAGATCGCTCATCATACACAATGAATGAACAAATTGACTCAAGATTGAATGGCCTGTAAGCCTGTCGATGCTAGAACTGTGGCTAGCAATGGTAATCGCTGACCAGCAATGGTCAGAGGTGCTAGGAAACTAGCGACCCAACTTCCCAGTCCTTTAACCTCAGCTAGATTGACTGTATTCCTGTAACGGGCAGGCTTGCATGAATATTCCATAAAGGAATTGGGCAGTAAGAGCCATGTTGCTGACCATACTAAAAACAGGCCCACAGAAGCCCACCCCAAACCCTCCCACCATGCCTTGTCGTTGCCACATATTTCCGCACCACTGTTCAAATGACGCTACATCAACAGCAGGGTCTGGCTTAATGAGAGGGCTTAGAAGGACGCCAGCGTTATGCCAAGCTCACTGGTTGATCTCATCACTTTTATATAATAATATAAGCTTAAATAAATAGGATTTATAGTAGCAAGCGATTTATTTGAGTTTTCCTAAGTCTTCTTAGAAGATGCAACTGGCCATTCAGGCCTCAACCATCCCCTAATAGTAAGCACTCTTCTAGCATTGTAATAAGCTCCCTCCTACACTAGGCTCTCTCAAACACTGTCTAACACATTGCTTGCAAAGAATTAACATCCCACTAGATCATCATCCATGCCATTCATACCTGTTGTCATATTTTCTTGGATGCATCTTGTCTTGGAATGTCAAATCTCTCACCCTTGATTGCACAACTCCCCGTCTGACTCACCACCAACTCTGACTTCCTCAAATTATCCTCCAACACTTCTCTCCTATTTGAGGTCCTTCCTATCAAAGCAAAGTGCAGATCAAGTGCTTCCTGATCTGAAGCAATGTGCAGATCAGGTGCATCCTGATCCCTTACATCACCCCTTGTTAGGCCCAAAAATTCCTGGACATTCCCCAGGCATCACATGCAGTCTTCATTCATCTGCCACGTCACCTCCTCCCTTGGGTAACCTTCCACTTCACCAGCAATTCCTGCCGGCTCTTCACTTATCTCACATCCAATATCCGTTCCACCTCATATTCTGGAACGTCCCCTTCCTTAGGGTTTAACAGTCCTGGTCAATCTGGCTCTTTCCCTTTGAATGCCCATAACTGGGAATCGTGAATCACTGGATGGGCCTTAGAGCCTCTGGTAATCTCAATTTGAAATTAACCCAATTAATGGCTCATGTGATCTGGTTTAGGCCCAAAAACTTTGGTCTCAGCTTATGACTCTTAACTGGAACAGCATAGTTCTTAGCCACCACCAATAACATTCCCCAGGCTCAAATTTCAGATCCAGTGCTCTTTGTCAATCTGCTTAATGCTTCTGCTGAGCCACTGCTTGCTTCAAATTTCCTCATATCTTCTTCCAAATATCTGCCATGGTATGAGCCATCTCATCTTCCCCTGACACACTCCGCCCATATATCCCCCATTTGATCCGGTATTTAGACCATGATTTGTGAAAAATGGAGTCATTCCCATTGACAATTGACAATGATTGTTATAAGAAAATTGGACCAACTGAACCCATGGAACTCAGTCATCCTGAAAATTGGAGACGTAACACCAGAAATACTGCTCAAGTATCTGATTCACCCTCTTTGTCTGTCCATCGGATTGGGATGGTGCACCAAGGACTGACCAGGCCTGATTTCCAAATTTCCCAGAAAACTTAACCAAAATTTTGAGACAACCTGTGGACCATGGTCCAAAATAATTTCCTCAGGCAATCCATGCTAGGAAAATACCTCATAAATAAAAATCTTTACTGCGTCTTTTGCCAAAAAAACTTCTCTGTGCTTAGGAAAAACATGGCGTATTTAGTCAATCTATCCATGACTACCATAACTGCATCCTTGCCCTGCACCCTCAGATGACCCATTATAAAATCAACGCTAATTGAACTCCATGGCGCATGTAGTATCTGCAGTGGGTTTAACTTACCTGATGGAGGTTCCCCTGAGGGTCTCAATTTTGCACATACCAAACACTCCCTCGCATACTTCTTGACATCCTTCTGCAGGCCCAGCCACAAATAGTCCCATAGCATTAACTCCACCATCTTCTCCACTCCAAGATGACCTACCAACGGATGATCATGAGAGACCTGAATTACCTCCCGTTGTAACGATGGATTGGGCACCTATACACAAGAATTGTGGTATACCACCCCACGCCTCTTCATGAAGGATCTATGGCGCCCGTGTGGCTGTCCTTCCTTAATCTTGGCCTTTAATCACCATCCAAATTCTGACCTTATTTGCTTCTGGCGGACTTCCTCCCCCAACTCACTCTCCCCACCATCAATCATCTTAAATTGATCTGGTTGGAACATTGTGGCTATATTAAATTCCTCCAATTCATCCTTCTTATATGGTAAGCCTTTGTCTGACTCAACCATTCTGCTGTAATATTTGTCAAACCCAACCTGTATTCTACCTGGAAGTTGTATTGGACTAGCTCCACTTGCCATCTGGCTTGCCGCTGGTTCATCTTCCTTGGTTCACGATAATATTTTAACTCTCTATGGTCTGTTTGAACAACAAAAGGGTGTTAATCATAGAGTAGGTGGTGCTGCCATTCCTGCAAGGCTGCCATCACCACCAGCAGTTCTTTATCATATATTGGATAATTAGTTTCAGCAGGGATCATCTTGTGGCTAAAATAACACACGGGGCGTTTGAGCCCATCTTTCCCCTCATGTAGTAACATCGCACCTACAGCGTAATTTGAAGCATTGGTTTCTACCATGAATGGCTTCCTGGGATCTGGATGGCCAAGAAAGGCGCCATAAGTAACTTATCCTTTAGTATTCAAATATCTGCTCCTCTTCTTTTCACACAAACGGAACATCCTGCATTAGATGCGTGAGAGTAAGGCCATTTGGGATAGATTTCTCACAAACTGACATATGAAGTTCAATGTTCCAAAAAAAAAAACTCCACACCTCTATTAAATCAGTAGGGGCCTTCCATGCTCATACCACGCACAGCTTATTTGGGCATACTCCTAATCCATTCTGGAACACCACGTTGCCTAGGAATGTCACCAAACTTTTATTGAATTCATACTAGAAAGATTTCCATCTCAGACTCATCCAGCCAATTGCCCCCAGAACTTTCCAGACATCTCAGACATGATCCTCTCGGGACCATGAAAACACCAAGATTTCATCCATATAGGCAGCACAGCATTGACCAATCACCCCTCCAAGGACATGATTGATCATCTGCTGAAACACAGCTGTGGCATTTCTAAGACTGAAAGGCATTATTCAATATTGAAACACCCTAAGCGACACTTAAACGCAGTATATTTTTTGATATTCCAGTCTCACTGGTACCTGATTGAATGCATCTGCAATATCTAACTTTGTAAAAATGGTGCAACTGGTAGACACTGGGAGAATATCCTCCAGCAAAGGCATCAGTTATGGACCAGGATCAGTGACCGTGTTCATATGTAAGAAATCCAAACACAGACGTAGTTCGCCACTTGCTTTTTACCATTAATACAGGAGACACAACTAATGACTTGGAAGGCTCAATTAATCCTTTGTCCAACATTATTTTCACATGGTTCTCCAATGCTCCTTTTGATCATTGGTTAAGAAGGTGTGCTGGACATCCCCAGGGAAGCTCTGACCCTTCCTTAAACCAGAATGAAAACGCAAAAGAACAAGTAGAGTAAAAAGGAGAGTTCCCAATAGGACCAAATACACCCACAAAGTCACTATATTTGGCTGATAAAACTCTCTCTCCTGCATTCCACCCATATTTTTGAATCTACTCAGAACATCACTTCCAACCACCATCTTCCACCTCGTCAGAGGCCTTATCCCAGGATTCAAAGTAATTGTATTAAATGGAAAATCAATCTGGAGCTGGAACCAATGCCACCACTGCATCCTCAATAGTACAGGATGGGCCAGATTCCTGATTGCACAGAAACCCTCTTTGAATCAAAATAGGTTCTGCTGAACAACTACTCAAGGCTCCAAAATCCATGAGGGAGCCCTCCTTGACACGTCGGCAAACACCACCTCAGGACCCTTCTGCATGTTCAACTTCAAACTTTCTGCCAGGGCGAAATCCACATAGTTTTCCTTATCTTCTGTATCAACCAGGGACATCACCTTCTCCGTCTGACCTTGCAAATATAATTCTACAGGAATATATAACTGAGGATAAAGCAAAGAAGTAGATCCAATTTTTAAAGCATTCTCAGATTGCAAATCCATAGGTAAGGTAGGTTTGGGACCATTATCCTTCCCATGTCCCTGACCTCCTGTTCTCCCCGACTCCTCAGTGTATCTGGAAGAACCCTCCATGGATATTTCCAAATGTCTAGGTGATTCCTGCCACCCTTCTTGACCTCTAAAAACCACTTCAGGGGACTGGCCCCTTCCTGGAGACATAGAATCCTCCCGCCAAATTTCATACCAAGGCCAATTGTTTCTCAACCTGTACTGCCAATGCGATTTCCTCATCCAATGTGCCCTGAACTTTGGTAGCTGCCATAGCTGCAAACATATCCGCTTGCAACACTTGTCAAAACATTTGCAGAGATTGCAAATCCGACACTTGTGCTGCTTTTGCTAAAGGTCAAAAACTTTGCACATATTATTCAACTGATCCTTGACCCTGACTCACCATCAACAAAGCTGACCACGCCTCATCCTGCACCTTGTCCAGACAGGCATCCTGATCGATCCAATTGACACACTCATCCATGGAGCCTGGATGGCGATCTTGCTCCTCAATCAGCTCTTGCACCCACCCCGCCAGGTCTGATAATAATGCCTCCACAATTTGTGAAATCTGCAACAAGAAAGGGAACTCACCTCCTGTCGCTTTAGCCAACTGCACATGAAACCCAGCCCGTGAAACCACCTGATGAATTTTATTCAAAGCTTCCATGGGCAATGTCGCCCAACCTTTTGGAGATTTATACGCTACATGGCTCTCCTCCACCTCCATGGGTCTCACACCACATACCCAAATCACCTCTCTTATCACTAATGTTAATGAGAAACTTACCATCACCACTGTCAAGACATGGCAATACCATTCCTACCCTCCTGGGGGAACCACCTCTTCCTGGGGCCCCCACAAGATTGACAAAAATGTATTTTAATTGCATTTAATGTAACAGGTGGGCTTGTGCCAATATGCCACAAAGTAATTGGGTAGTAAAAGCCATGTTGCTGACCATACTAAGGACAGTCCCACAGAAGCCCATCTCCAAAACCTCCCACCATACCTCGTCATTGCCACATATTCCCGCACCACTATTTCCATGAAGCTGCACATCTTTTTTTAGTACTAGTGGTGCCCAACCCAAAAGGGGGAGCCGCCATGCATCTTTATTTGCAAATGGGCCAAACAAAGGGATTATCATAAATTGAAAAAATAATTCCTAATAGATCCCCTAGGTTATCAGCCTAGAAAGCCATATCAGATGGCGAGGAGGCTTTGGGGAAACTTTTGTCCAGCGCCCACTTTAGCTGGAGGATCATGGCGGACAGCATTGGGGTTGGTGCATCAGAGACATGGGGCATAAGGAGGTATAGTTGGGGGTTTTCTTTGTTAATGGGGCCAGCAGTGTCCATCGCCTCAACATATTGAGCAAGTTGATGCTCAGCAAAAATGATGAGAGCTGGCACATAAGTAAATGACTTGATGCGCCAGCGGGTTTCAGGATAATTGGGGTTAAAAAGAGAAGTTTTACTGCATTGATGCAAGTACAGATCGCACCAAAAGCAAGCTCCTCAATTTTGTACTTTGCATCTTCCTCAAAATCATGAGGAAAATTGGGGTTTGGAATACCCTTGACAAGGAGCTCCATTGCCCCATGGAGTTGCTGGCGGAGGAGGGTGTTGGCTGGGGCAGCTGCAGCTACAACTGCCATTGTGTTAGTATTTTTATAAACAGGAAACCCATTTTTTGGACAAAAACAGCGGGAACGCAATTTGGGAGGGTAAATAAAGAACTCCTTCAAAGCTAAATCTGGTTTCACGTGGCATGGCCGTTCATCCTCATCAATCCATTAAAGAGCCTCAAATGGATTGTATTTGGATAGTGCTGGGCCAGCCACAGGAATTAGGGCTGTGGCCAGAGCTGATTGGCCATGTGCTGTCAACCATGGCAGCTCAGCTGAAACTGGTTTAGCCATCAACTCAGGATTCTGTAATACGGTCAAATTTACAAAAATTTTAAATTTGCTTAAATTTTGATTGGCCACCACTTTGGAAGCAGCACCAGAATTCCCTGGCGTTGGGGGCAGGAGGATTGATCCCCATTCAAAAATTGGGGCGAGGCAGCTGCTGGGGCAGCACCCAAACCCTGAGCAGTGGATGTGGCAACCATGGGGCACTTGCGCTTCAAGTGGTCAAGCTCAAAGCACAGGGGGAAAATGGCGCAGCTGATTTGATGCAAGCCCAGAATGGGTGATCAGGGGTGGATCTGATTGTGGTGTGGGGGGAATTGTGAGTTGAGGGTCACAATGAAATGGGAAGATTGTTGCAAAGGCGCGAGGCCCTGCCAACTAATCCACCCCTTTGGGAACCACAAACTGCAACATGGGGTCTGTGCCATAAATGGCCAAACCCTCAGTGAGCTCATCGTGGAGGCGTTTGGGGGAAAGGAAAGAGGGCAACCCAGCGAACTGGACCACCAAAGTGGCCTCATCTGGGAGCCAGGTGCAAATGGTGGGCAAAGGAATGTTTTAAAAATTAATTGCAGCTTGGCTGCTGCTGCTGCTGCATCAGCTTCAGAGTGGAAGCCGAGGTCAAAGTACCCCTTAAAGGGGTGGAAGTCAATATAGCTGGTGGGTTTGAAAACTGCCATAGCCATCTCGATGATGGCCATGCTTGCATATGGGAAGAGATTCCCATATTTGACCTGGAGGCCAAAATGAAAATTGCTCCATGGGAGCACCAAAGGGCTCTGGAGCACCGCCTGAGAGCTGGTGAGGTGGTGGGCCAAATCCTGAGGGGTACATAACACCTGGTAGCATTAGGAGGGCTATCAGAGCTGACCCAGGCGCACTTTGGTGGCAGCGAAAGATGCCAGATGGCGGCGCACCACCACCCCAAGCTGGGGCAGCAGGCATTGATTGAATTGATATCAGTAAGCTTTGGCTCAATTGAGGGGTTGTTTTTTGTATTTTTTTTAAAATCCAAATTTGGCTTCAATTTGGGTATCAAAGTGAAAGAAAGCTTAGAATCATGAAGCGGCAAATCAACAGCAGGGTTTGGCTCCTTGAGAGGGCTAAGAAGGACGCCAACGCCATGCCAAGCTTACTAGTTGAGCACATAACTATGATCTGATAATATAATTTCAAATAAATAGGATCTATAATAGCAAGTGATTTATTTGAATTTCCTGATTTTTCTTAGATGATGCAACTGGTCATTCAGGCCTCAACCATCCCCTAATAAATAGCACTCTGCTAGCCTTGTAATAATCTCCCTCCTACACTATTCTCTCTTAAGCACTGTCTAACACATCGCTCATAAAGTCTTCACATCCCACCAGATCACCATCCACGCCATTCATAATCCCAACTTCATATTTTCTCAGATGTGTCTCAGTCTCAGAACATCAAATCTCTCTCACCTTTGATTGCACAACTCCCCGTCTGAGTCACCACCAACTCTGACTTCCTCAAATTATCCTCTGACACTTCTCTCCTATTTAAGACCTTTCCTTTTAAAGCAAAGTGCAGATCAAGTGCCACCTGATCCAAAGCAATGTGCGGATCAGGTGCAGCTGATATGTCACAAATAAACCCTCCCCTCTTACTTTTCTGTTTAATTTAATGTTTAAATAAAGTATGGAGTCTTTAAAAAAAGATGTAAAATTTTAAGCAAAGCTCAATGACATTAGCCATTGGTAATTCAAACCACAGTAAAAACCTGCCCCAGACACATCAAAACCTTCATCCAATGGGACCATCTAGTACTAAAAAAAAAAAAAAAAAAAAAACCTTCATCCAATATTCTCTTCTTGGATAAATGGATGCTGGAGTGACCAGGTGCAGGCAGGTTGGGCATTCTGAGCCTGTTCCCAACCTCTTAGGACTGCCCTTATTTGAGGTGGTTCTTGGCAATTCCCACTGCCCGTCATGCAAGACGCCATTGCTCCAGTCACCAAAAACTGAAGAAAATTGGTAATTGTGCATCTGAGGTTAAACTGACAGTGACTTGGCCTGCCACTAATAATTTTTTATATAGTTTTAAATAATTTGTTTTCCCCTTCACTCAAAGTTTGTCAGGTTAGGCAAATCTTAAGGGCCCTGATCCCAAGCTTGCCTAAGCTATTCCCCAAATTAATCATCTATTTAAGCAGTCGTAACATGCTGAGAAAATTGATTGTTGATTTTCAACTGTTAGAATTCCTATAAAAACCGTTTCCCAAACCTTTTTTTACTATGACAAAATTCAAGCCACCAAACCTAATCCTATTTTCACCAGCTCTTAAACCCACGGGCCCTGGGGCCATGATTGCCTGGTTCATCGCCAGAATTTTATTCACATTTCTGACCTATTGGCACTCGCTGGCAAAATTCCTTCCAGCTTCGTTAACATCATTCAAGCATCAGTTCCTCTGGCATTTGGGCTTTCCATTTGATTGTTTGGGCATCCAGACTGACAGGCTGGTCTAAACTTACTTCGCCATTTCCCTGACAGCAATGGTTTTAAAACCTGCACGTCAAAGAAAAACTGAAAGGATACTAATTTCCCTCTTACTTCAGGCCTAAGGTCACTCCTGGTGAGGGAACGATAGTCAGTTTCCTCAGTTATACAGAAAAAGCATGGATGGAATCATCAAGAAATAGGAACCTTGTCATTTTCAGGGATGTAAGAGAAGAGAAGCACATGAGATTCTTATAGCTACACTTTGACACTATCTCATATGGGATAAAGACAAGGAGATTTTTATTGTCAAGCTTGGAAGCACACAGGATGTCAGGATTTGAGCAAGAGTTCTTCACTGTAAGGAACGTATTTGTAACGCTCCAGTTCCAGTAGAGGTGATGGGCAAGTGCTCAACTCACTGCTAAGGCACACTCCACTGAGTTAAGGGTAAACAAAGCACCGCCCACAAGGGCAGTGAACAGAAGGGTCCACAAAAAGATGGCGCAAATTGTGTTAATTTGGACCTCTTGGAGGTCGACAAACCAGACTAAATAGATGTACATAAAAATATAAACCTAATGGGAATTTTATTCAAGGAAGTCAACCAAGAAAGAAAATTGGTTTTGTGAAACATACTTTAAACAATGGTAAGTGAGTCATTGATTGGAGGAAATGGTGACAAGCCTAAGCAAACCAATAGGCGCACCCTACCATTGCCAGGGTTGTAGCTTGAGATTGACCAAACTCAAGTTATTAATTGCAGGTCAAGCCATCTCAATTTGGCAATATTGAAAATTGAACAAGTTTCGAAACCCCATTCTTTGAGCAACCAAATCAGACCATCATCATTGACAAGATAACTGGTGCATTTTAACGCTCTTGCTGTTATTCAGGGCCAAGCATCACGCACATCCCCAGGACCAACCTGGGCATATCTAGCCTGCATCCAGCGTTGGTCTAAGGCATGTTTTAAGTCTGGGAGATCTTGCAGCTTGATCTTTTTGGACTCCTGACATCCAGCCTTGTCTTTCAAGTTAATTCCCTTAATTATGTCATGTATCCATGACATTACCCTCTCATTCTTTTGGGGCTCCACCCACCTCTAGGGGATTTTTCCAAGGAAAAGTTCTTGTTAGCTGGTGTCAACTTCAGGTGGTAATGGCTTGCTTTGACTTGGTTCCTGAAGCCTCAGGAAAAGCTATTGGGAAACTTCAATAGGATCTTGGGCATGGGCGCTGTTGGATTTTAGACTTTTATTGAGCTCACTGGTGCGTTTTTTGTCTAAAGTCCAACAATTAAAGGGGATTGACACCACTTATTTTTTAAAAAGTAATCAAGCACTAATTTATAAAAAACTGGATTTTATATATTCTTTATTAGTTGCAGTGAGGGGATTAAAAGTGAACCCTGTTACAATATCACTGCTCAGTATTTAAATTAATTCAGGGCTTGGATCTAGATAGGCTAATTCATTGTTAGCTTCAATCCTAATTAGGAGATATTGCTGTTTGACCTATTGGAATTCTCAAACTTGGCTCGTTTTATTGAAATGGCTGATGAAGGGTCAATAGTAGGTAGGACCAGTCTGTTAGGCAAGGATTTGATGTATCTGAACCAATCACTGTGGGGGAAAAGTTTTGCACCTGTTGGGACCCCCTCTGAGGTATAAAAGGGGGTGGTCCCCGCATAGGTGGCTTAATTAAATTATTAATGGAATGAGGAGGAACCTAAGATGGACTCCCCTGATTCTGAATCATGGTCAGTTCAATCCGACTACTTAAACTTATTCTATTTGCCTGAGAAACGTTAATAAAAATCTTTACCCACGATTCAAGGTGTTCCACCCAGAATTGGTCAGGGTTTTTGGCCGATTTCATTCTTACTATGAACTGAAGCACTCTTATTGCAATATCATACTTGTAATTGTCCAAAAGGCGCAATTGCGCTCTGTTAAGCAACTGTCTCAGCTGCTTCAAATTCTTCCAGGATACCAGGTACTCAAGCCTTTTTTTACATGGAGAGAGGCTAAAATTTCCTCCACTTCCCGCTCTGGCACCCTATTGATGAGATAATCCTCTAGAGTCTCTGAAAGGGCCCCTTAAACAACGGCAGCTTACTTTCATTGAAGCCACAAAGATCAGGAACAATGAGGGAATATCCAACAGGTATGAGGCGTGGCCCACCATTCTGAAATTGTGGTAAGGCCCTATCCTCTTTGGTCCCAGTTTTTGCGTAGCTTCTTGATTGGGATACTTCTAGCATCAAGCATTACGAGATCCTCCTCCTTGTACGCATGAGCTACCCATCTCTCTTACCATTAGATTCTCCTTATAAGCTTACATATATGCATCTAAATACGTGGTAACCCCCTGGTGTACATTCTAGATGTACTAGCAAAGTCTACCACCGCTTCCACTTTAGATCCACGATTGAGTTCAATGTTTAAGGCGGGTTAAACCCATAGATGGCGAAGAATGGGGAGCAACCAATGGATACATTTTGGGCATTTTTATAGCTAAATTGGGACATGAAGATAGGAAGCTCAATCTGAATGTTCCGCGGCAGTGTAACACCGCAGGAATGTTTTAAACATTTTTTCACTCATTCAGTCTGCCCATCCAATTGGGGGTGATAGGCAGTAGAATGGCAGGGGTTAATTAAGGAACTTTACATACTATTCCCAAGACAGAAGTAAAAATGAGGACCACAATCACTAATTATCTCATGGGCACACCATGAAGGTAAAACACATGAGACACGAAGAGCCTAGCCATCCCCGCCCTGGTTACTGTGGTTCTACAGGGAATAAAGTGGGCAACTTCTTAAAAAGGTCCACCATCATGATAGCATCATAGCCATCAGATGCAGGTAACTCCACAATGAAATCAACTGATAAGGAAGTACAGTGCCCTTCAGCCTTTAAACTGGTACTAACAACCCTGTAAGGGGCTGGCAATTTGGTTTCATTTGGTTGCAGACAGGGACTCCTTACAATACCTGGCAGCCTGTGCGGATAATCTCTTCCAATTATAAGTGAAACGGATTAGCTCTAAAGTATTTGCCTTCCCAGGATGCCCAATGGTGATCCCATCATGAAGGTCACAGATGATTTCCAGTCAAAGTAGTCTAGCAGGAACCCATAGATGCCCCTAAAACCACATCATCTCGTCCTTAACGTGGCAACCACTGGTAATATCTTCTTGATTCAACTTGCCCTTGAAAAAAATATAGTATATCCTTCTGACAAGGGCTGAGAAAGGACCTTTCTGGACATACCATGTTCTTCTGCGTTTTTCAAGGGAGAAAGTGCTGACACGTGTGCCATGGGAGAGGGATATTATGATACAATAACAACTGTCAGAATCATCAGTTGGGTATTGTGTACCTCTACCTCCTTTTAATCTAGATCTAGTGCAGGGTTTCGATTCAATTCATCTGCCAAACTATTCTCCTTTCCCCTAGCAAACTCATAAACGAGCACAAAATTTTGCTAGAGTCTCATGACAGCGGGTTTGCCATGGGGTAGTGACACAAGGTGTACAGTATTACACCAAGGCATGATGATTTGTATAAACATGGAATGGTTGGAATGAGCCATGCAAATAGTGACGCCAATAGGTCAACGCCTCAACCACCACCAGTAAATCTTTGTCATAAACGGTGTAGTTTAACTCTGGTAAGGACATCTTCCTGTAAAAGTATCCCAAAGGATACTCTATTCCATCTCCGCCCACTTGTAACAAGACACCCATTATGGAGAAATTGGAAGCATCAATAGCCATAATAAAAACCCTTTTAGGATCTACATGACAAAGGATGGACGTAGACAACAGGGTGCGCTTTAACGCTTAGAAGGAATCCTGAAAAACAGTGGACCATTAGAGCACTTTTGCCTCACTTGTCTTATACAAGGGCGCCGCCACTCAGAAAGATTTGGGTGTGAAACTCTTAAGAAATGTAAATGTCCCCAAAAACTCCTCAATTCCTTGACTGAAGTTAGTGTGGGCCACTCACCGAATTGCCTTATCCTTATCTGGAGTTTTCATGTGTCCTTATCAAATATAATGTTTCTCAAGGAAGGTAACCTTTGACTTATTAAACTCATACTTACTGATCTTCAGCATAAGGTTGACTGCCCTTAAACACTCCACCACTTGCCGCAGGTGTATTGCATGGGACTCTTGATAAGGAAAACACTAGAAGATTATCCATGTAAGCTACCACGCATACCCCATAAGGTCTCTCAAAGCTGCATTAATACAGAGTTGGAAGATAGCAGATGCAATTTTTAGCCCAAAGGGAATAACCCAGAACCGGAAAATTCATTTTCTGGTCCAGAATTCGGCTATTCACTCCTGACCCTTCTTAATCTGAATATTATTGAACTCATTAAAACGGTCCAAAACTGGAGAAAACTTTCGCCTTCTCCACATAGCGAGCAATCTTGAGTCCAGTGAGATGGGATGCAAGTCTGGTATTGTGACGTTGTTGAGATTCCCATAATCTACGCATGGGCGTAAGGTACCATTGGCATTCTCCACAAAGAGAAGTGGGGTGCATACTGGAGAGGTACGCTGAAATATTGCGCCTTTAGCTAATTGCTCCTTAATCCAAACATCTAAAGCCGCTTCCTCCCATACAGTCAAAGGGTAAATGGGAGTATATATACGCGCCAGATCAACTGTGAGCATGAACTTGCAATTAAACTCTGAATGATCTATTGGTACATTGGCTGAAGCCACGTCAAACAAAGAAACAAGTGCCTCCAAACAGGAAGGTAAAGGTACCTCCAGAGAGGGCTTCAACAATGGAGCGAGACTGAAAGTGTGAATATTGAGCCAGTGGGGCAAGTCGCCCTGAGAGTTTGCCTCAGCCAAAGGGACAATTAATTTGTGATTATTCTTCAGAGTTAAGGATAAGGTATTGTCTTTCAAGTTGGTTCTGACATCAAACTTTTACCACCACTATACACCCAAAATGATGGGGTACAAGGGATTTTTGATAGCTTGAAAGCGGTCAAACAAATGATATTTGCCAATTTGATAATCCACTAACACATAATTTTCATCGTTAGAATACCTTGGGAAGCCCCTCCCCTAACCATACCACCTGGCAAGTAACTCAGCTCAAGGTAGTCAGCTAGGTCTTGATCAATAAAATTCTCAGAGGCTCCTGTATCCACCAAAATAGTCATGCTAATTTTCCCTAAAGAGAATGAAAGGGTAGTAGTCAACAAATAATATCCAGAATGGTCTTTATGTATATCAGACAACGCCAACTCTTCACCATAATAATCTTCTTCATGAATAAGCATGCCTCCAGGGTACGTTTCTGCATCATAGAATGGAGAGGGATAGTTGGCCACTCTTACTACTGAGGTCACATATCCCACTATATCTTCAGCAACTTTATAAAAAAATTTATATATCTGAAGTAACTCTTTTTCCACCTCTTGTGTTCTGAAAATCATGGTTGTGGTCAAGCGTCAGTTATCTGGGGTGATTTGGTAAATTGAAATGGGTTTTATATCTGAGCCATAAGAGAAGATTAGGGTTCAGTTGTATATAGGAAACGTCATTATAAGATGCGTTTTGGACCAAAAATGGCACCATATCCATTTTGGCAATGGGTTGTGCACCGTTATCCAAGGCCATCACCACCAGGCCCTTTGTCAATGATTCCACCTGAACCGTCCAAATGCAGTTCTAGCAAAAAATATTTATTAAATTTTGAGAATTTCAGTGGAAAGTCAGGGAATCATGACTCTCAGGTTGTGAAGCATCCTTATCCACAAGGTACATCAAGAAGAGGTAGTACTTTCCAGTCATAGGTGACAAAAATAACGCCAAGATACTCCAACCATTAGCAAATGAGAAGTCAGTGGTGAACCCTACCAAGGCTATGAGCAACAGCTGTCACACCCTGTTTGTACATTGTGATTGTCTCACTCAGAAAAAGTTTGTGCACATAAAGTAAAGTGGTTGGTCATCTAATGTCAGGAGAGTGTATATATCTCTCCAGTTCCCAGCATGGTGGTGCACGGAGCACAGGACCATGCAAGGGAACTAATCATCAGTATTAAAGGTAAGATAGCCACACAAAGGGTGCTTGAGCTAAAGTGACATAGGACTAGGATGATTGACATGGTATACATAAATATAGATCATACAAACAGCAAATCTTTACTGTGCCCCAAAGGGGCGTCCATAACTGAGCTTTGAGAAAGGCTAGAGTACATGGGTGCCTCAGTCTGGAGGGAACCTGGGCGGCCCAGCGGTGTCCCTGATGCTGTTGTAATTTTAATGCAAATAAATCAGCTAATGTTATACAAGACCTCCTCAAAGAGGTCTGTGCACAGGTTTTTCCAAGTCAACATGAGGAAAAATATAAAACTAATGAAGGGTTTATTAAGGGAGATGATCAACTAGAAAATTTTGTCCTGAGCAAACATATTTAAGCCTACTCAGGGAAATCATTGATCAGAGAAAGTGGTACTAAGCCCTGGTGCACCAATAAGCACATGCATCCATCTGACTGGGTAACATACTTTGAAATTGACCAATCTCAAATGATCTGTTTGAGGTTGGGCCTAACTCAAGTTAGAAATTTTGTAAATTGAACAGGTTTTGAACCCCCATTCACTGAGTAATTAATTTAAACCATCATAATTTAGAAGATATCTCATCCATTTTAACACTATGGCTGTTATATATGGATGAACAGGTTGCACTTCCTCTGAACCAACCTGGGCATACCTAGCCTGTACCCAGTGTTGGTCCAATGTGTGCCTCAAGTTAGGAAGGTCCTGAAGCTTAACCTTCTTGGACTCTTGGCACCCAGCCTTGTCCTGACCATTGACCCCTTCAATCAAGTCATGTGAACATGACACCAAAGGACAAAAAGCCAGGTGTCAGGCTTTTTCCTAGTATGGGTGAATCCTTGAGATGAAGACTACACAATTAGTTACAATATATTTCAAGTTTCTGAAAATTCCCCCTTATATTTATTTTATATGCATATTAAGCAATTATTATCACTTATGTCCAAATTTGAATAAAATAATCAAATAAATCAAGTATAAATTACCCTTTTAGTTCTTCACTAAACTTTGTATAAATTTCTGTTAATGCCTGGATAGTAGCCACATACATTGCTCCACTAATCTCACCATATGATTTTTTCTATTTCATGATATTGGTAATTATACTGAAATATAAATAGGATGACTCTTTTAATTTTTTCAATTAACCCCCTTCCAAAAAAGTGGTTTTATTGTTAGAAAAAATATATTAAACCTTTCTAAATACAACAAAGTATCTTCTCATAACTCTTTATATCTATCTACTCTACTTAATAAAACACATTCACTGACATACTAACATACTGACATCTGAAACCTTCGAGTCTGATAGGTTCAACCTATTTGGGAGTGGGTGAGAGTTGTCAAATAATATTGAATAATTCACCAAATTGCTCACCTAAAACTAAACAGAAATCAGAATTAGAGTTTTAAGCAGATTAAGTAAAGTTAGTATAATCAGCTCACCAGCCACGAGGGCAACAGCAAATTGTTAGTCTGAGTGGCTCAAGAGTAGTCCTGGCACAGCCTATAGGCTGTCAATGTGAGCTTATAAATAAACCCGAGCAACGCCGGATAAATTTCACTTGTGTTTTTATAAACTACTAGCGGAGTTACCCGTGCTTCGCTACGGTGTCTGTAGAATTTCAGGTGATTCGAATTGATTTTTTTAGATTTTCTATATAGTTAAGCAGTAACTTCTCGGCCAAATCTAATTGCTCAATCGAAGCAACCAAAACCATTAACCACTCAGCCAAAACTAACTGAACTTATCAAATCAACCAATAACTAATCACCCCCAAAGCTAAACTGTATCCTATCGATTCGACCAAAAACCATCAACCCACTCGGCCAAATAAAATAAACCTATCAAGTCAATCAGATTCTAAATTATTTTAGTTTTTATATTGGTAGATAGCTATCAATAAGTAAAGAAACTATTAAACCTATTAAAAAATTCCAACCTTCAACCACTTAGCTAAAATCAATTAAGCCTGTCAAATTAACTAAATCATCAATCACTTACCTGAAACTATTGAGTTATCGAATCAACCAAAAAATAAACCACTACTCAGCAAAAACCAGTTACGGAACTTACAACTGCCAAAAACTACCAACCCTTATCAAAAACCTATGAAAAAATCGAATTAAATGAATATGAAAATACCCAGCCAAATTGCTATATAAATATATTAGAAATATATGTTCTAGATCTTAAATAGAACTGATATTTAACTTTATATGATTATTTTAAATAATTACATATTAGCATTCTGTTCCCAAACTTTATAGAATACTTGTGCCAAGTTTGGTGATTTTTGGTTATTTGCTCGATATAAAGCATCCGATATAAATAAATAAACAGAATGATAGTTTTATATTGAAAAGTTTGGCTAATTCTTGCTGATACCCAGTTTAGCACAGATTTGTTTTTGGGCTTTAAGTTTACCTGATAAGTGTCTGAAATAGAGCTTGTAAGATTTGATTACAGACAGACAGAATTGACAGTGAGTTTAAGAAAAGTGTATAAAAATTGATTATGCCAGGATTCGAACAACTGACCTTTTATAGAGTTGAAGTTTAGAGCCAAAAGCTGAGCCGATTATGCTAGAGGAGGTATTTTTAAAATCAATTGGACTTTTGATTCAAAGTTTTGATTTAGATAAACTTGTTAAATACCCGAATGACCACTAACCACTTAACAAAACCATTTAAAATATCAAATCAGCTGAATATCAAACTGCTCAGCTGTAACAATATAGCGAATACCATCGAAGTATATATAGGATTTTCACTTGTTACATATAAAACTTTTTTATTTTACTATTAAAATAACATTTTTTAAGATTCATAAACCTTCTCAGGCATGCATACAACAACTCACCAGTTTCATCACAATTGGATGAATGGTATAGGAATGCATTCGGGACATACATACACACAGACAGACAGACATTCATTTTTATATATATATAAATAAACTCTCGACCATAACAATATAGCAAATACCATCAAAACCTATAGGATATTCATTTGTCTTTTTATAACTTTTTTAAGGAGCGTTGGCCTAATGGATAAGGCATCAGACTTCGGATCTGAGGATTGTGGGTTCGAATCCCATACGCTTCGAAAAAAAATTCTTTAGTATAATTCTTCCTCAGTTTATATTAATTTGTAGAGGGTGAGATCGTCAATTCATCAGAATTAAACCATCTCTTTTTTTACCATTTATCCTAATTATTCATATTTATCTGATATCCCTTTGACATCCCCAAATTTTTTTCTTTTGCCTTTTTTTCAATCAATTAGGTATAAAAGCCTGGCATCAATTCTCGATATGGTATAAAAATCTCTTATACCTTCAATGCCATTTTTATTTATCTGAATTATCACTGCCTCACAATTTAAAATATTCTGGGCCAAATGCCTCATTGTGACTGCCTGACAATGAAGACCCATATGATTGATAATCACAAAATCCAAAGTGATACCCAGATATCAGTATGATGAATTGGGGATTCCTAAGCTTTCACGACATTATGAACTCAATAACCTCTGTCTTCAGGATTCAATCATGGTAGATGAACTTTAGTTATAAGACAATTTATGACTGTGTTGGTATTGCCACCAAGCTCCTAACTGAGATAATTAATAACGAGGTGGTCCATGGAGTTCCTAACATATTAGAATGATGCACATTAAAGTTTACAAAAAAATATTCTCTTTTTCTTTGGTTCTAAATTTTCCATTTCCCATTAATTGGTGCAGTATTGTCTTCAGGTTAGTCCAACTCAAAAAAATGATACCTTCTGTGACTTTGGCTATTTTCACTATTGCAGGTTTCCTTAAAATACTAGTTTCTGCTAGCAAGAAAGCAGAAATAAGACACCAGGTTAAATTCTATATTTATTTTTAAGAATGTCAATTATATCAAAAAATCTATACTTTACCTACTCCTATTATTAAATTATCTAGCAATATTTATATAAAAAATCAGACTCTTTTTTATAGAGATACCTAAACTGTACTGAAAAATGACAAAAATTAGTCCTAGTAGTTTCTTCTAGTACTGACTAATTTCCTAAAGATCCTCAATTACCCAAAACTTGTATCCCTTTATTGCCAAACTGATCTATTTGCTCACGGGTGCTTCTTATTAGGGTTGAGAAAGTTGTGATAAGTTATCTATTTCTTTTACAGGGTGAATTGCTGAGCAATTTGGAGAGACTTTTCTCAGTACGTGGGACTTATAATCATCTTTCCAAGTGCGTTCAACTGTGTTAAACCTAGTAATTTTCTTAATCATAACTATACCTAAGCTTACTGGAGCCCCTATCCACCCCTTCTAGTATAATCATTTTTTATTTATTTGAGGTAAGCTGACCAGGGAACAGACATTACCAAAACTAAAAATAAAACTATAAAAAACTAATGTAACTACTTGGTTCAGACAAAACAACCAGATGAGCGGAATGAGTGAAACACTTCAAAAAAAACAACTAACCAGATGGGCAGCAGAAACCACTTATCTCTCCATGGAAGAAGGGGAGGGGGATCAGGGGTTCATCTTCAGCAGCATCTTCTTCCTCCCATAGTAGAGTACATATCAAGGCAGACAGTAAGGGCTTTAGGGCATCTGTGGCATGTGGTTTAATATTGCTAATAATTGGTATTTCATGGAAATTTCCAGATAGGAAAATGGGTCTGATATATTTGGCTAAAGCTTTTTCAGCTTCAATGTGGGCATTTGGGAGTTTAATGAACATGGTGATGTTGGTTCAGGTAATTTTAGCTTTTTGGTTCCATGCTATAGTTATCACATTCTGGATAGCATTGTTAGCATTTTTGTGTAACTGTTTCACTGTGATTTTACCCTTTTGAGCAAGCCTTTTGGGGATACCAGGAGGTGGAATTCCTCCTGTGAGAATTGCCACTAATTTGGTGACAGCTTTATGAAGGGGCTGACAATCTGGTGTTGCAGCTGCTTTGACTGCAAGCTGATGATCACTGCAAAAATGATTCAGCATTTGGCTGTGGGGTATATAGTTAAGGGGAATTTGGAAGTCCCATTTTGCATTAACAAACTGCTCAATTTGCATAAATGGTTCTTCAATGAGAATACCTGATTTGTTAATTTCAGCCAATAACTCCCATGGGTTTTGGTTGAATTAAATTGGGGAATAAGCATATGGTTGAGGTTTGTTTAATTCATTGAAGGAAGCATGTGATCAAACTGGATCCAATCTGATGCTTGATTGGAGGAATCATGCGTGGCATTGGGGTGAGGAGGAGGCTGATTGGTGGCTGCAGGTGCAGCTGCAGCTTCCAGTTTTGGGGGGAGGGGGAGGTAGGATTGTGCCTCATACTGGAACTTGTATGGGGTGGGTGGCAGATTGGAGGTCAGTGGAAAATTCCTCCAATCCATTGGAAGTAATAAGGAGGGGCACTTGCGTTTTAAGTGGTCCAACATGAAACATGATGGACAATTCATCCACCTGACCTTGACATTGGCCCAAAACAGATGATCAGGTGCTGAATGAATAATTGTGCAAGGGGGAATTGACACGGCGATTTTACTAAATTCAGGGCTGATTGTGGCATATGCCCAAGGCCCAGCAAGTCATGTGGCCCCATTTGGGACCACAAATTGTAAGACGGGGTTGGAGCCATAGGCTGCCAAATCGTTCATCAGCTCCTGGTGGAGCACTTCAGGGGGAGGTGGGTGGGAAAACCAGCAAACTGGACCATTAAAGTGGCGTCCACTGGGAGTTGGGTCTGAGTTGTGGGAAGAGGGGTGCCTTGGAATACCAGGGGCACAGTTGCTGCAGTGGCAGCGTTGGCTTCACAGGTGAAGCTGAGGTTGAAATACAACTTATAGGGGCAGAAATTTATGAATTTGGTGGGTGTCATCACCGCCTGTGCCATTTTGATAATGGCTTGGTCATGGTATGGGAAGAGTGTCTCATATTTGACCCTTAGGCCATAGCACATGTTGCTCCAGGGGAGCACCAAGGGGCAGTGAGGTACTGCTTGGGTACGAGCAAGGTGGGCGTCAAGATCCTTGGGAGGAACAAATTGTCCCATGGGTTTGGAATGACTGGGTGAGCCATTCCGAGCACATTTTCCTGCCAGATGGAAAACAGCAGGGGGAGTTTTGCCGCTGCCCCACACTGGAGCAGCTGGCAGAGAATCCAAGGACATCAGAGCAAAACTACAACGGGTGATAAAGATTTGCTTTATTAATTTGTGTAATTTTGCTCAGAAAGTTATGCTGAGCAGAAAGAGCTTCTAGTATAATCATGATAATTATGAAACCTCTAAAGTAATCGTTCTCATATCTGCTATTATTAGCACCAAATTAAACAACAATAGAAGCAGATTATATTTAAAGTTGCTTATTATAAATACAATCAAATGTAATATTTTACTAAAAACTTGAGATGTTTAGGTAAGACTTAAAAATCAATCTCCCAACCTCTTTGTAAAATGCAAATCTTAATTCTTAATTTGAGTCAGGGTTGTCATAGATCAAATTTCTTACTAAGAATGATATTCTATATTTTCTCAATAAGCTATATTATGTAGCTTCTGCGTTCTTAAATTATAAACTTTCTAATTCTGAGCTTGAACTGGACTAAGGTAGATTTGGTGGCTCCTATAACAGTTTGTATTACATGTTTTGTGCCATCAATTGCTGAAAAAATCACTTCATTTTATAATTTGGTAATATTCTTAATAGATGGAGTCATTCAAAGAGGAAACTTACTTTCAATGGAGTAGTAATTTAGCCATCAATGACAGGAAAACCTAAAGGTATAAATGGGATCATCTGGGGTTGTATGAGTGAAATTAAGAGCATACTCTTTTTGACTGGTATATAAGGGGCGTCCTCTGATGCCATTGTTACCAGCTGTTAAATTATTTTGGAGTCCAGGTGGTATATAGTGGCCTCCATTTTAATGAATTTCATATTGTTTAAAGCCTATAAAAAGGCTTACGGGTTTTATAAAGTTATTTTGATCATTGGTCATGATAGAAGTTAAGTAAACTTTGTTCAGAATGAATATAATAATAGTGCCAGTATTGGTATTAAAGAAACTTGAAGCTTATGAAGAGGCTTCTCAGCTTAACAGTTCTATTGAATAACTTCAAAGTTCAAAAATGGGCTTGAAGATGTATACTAGCGGAGAGGTCAAAAAATGAAAAGATGTGGCGAAAATAGACTACTTTATTGAGTTAAAAAGCATTGATATATAGGGTATGTGGTGACATGGTGCCTCAGGGACCTTCATGACCCAGTATGATCTTGATCTTGCACTGCCTTTTGAATCAACCGCCTGGTTGGCAACCTCATTGTTCCGCATCATGATTGTGACTGCAGTGGTGGGGGCCACGCCTCTTGAGATTTGGGAAGTGGGGATGGGATTCCTGAAGGCATCTCCATTGCTTATTGTGTGCATGATGCTTCCTGATCAGATCTCATATAGGTGCCTTCATGGTAAGGTTTCTTTCTACACTAGCTTAAGAGTCAACCTACTGAGGCTTGATTTGGGAGTAGGAGTTTTGACTTGCTCATCATCTCAAATCCTGACAACGCCCCCTTAAAATCCTGTTGGAGGGTGTATAGGGCCAAAGGATTTGGCCATGTACTCAATTTATCACTGTCCCCTGATTGAAATCAGCAATAAAGTACTCCAAGTTCATCTTATGAATGACCTCATAAGGTCCAGACCAAAGAACATCAAGCTTGTTCTGCAGACCTCTGGGTTGATGGTAATAAAAGAGAATGGTTTACCCAATTAAAAATTGGCAAGATGGTTTTCCTAGATTACATCGTGATGTTTCCCTTTCTGTGATAGTGACAATGCCTTGTGTGGCTAGGGCTTGAAGCTGGACAACTTTATTGGCTAAGGCCCTTATAGTTAAATTAGAGTTCTCAGGTGCAGAGGTATTGAGCAGGGGCTAAATGCTACTTGGTAACCAGGGAGCACATCCATATAGAGCTAGGAAGAGGGACAGCTTGATGATCCAATGGCAGCTTATTATGTAAGAAAGCAAAGCGCTGGGTAGAAAATGATTCCAGTGAGTGAGGCCAGAGGCGGCAATCTTCCACAAAATAGAGATAAGGGTTCCATTAGCATGTTTCACCGCCCTTTGGTCAATGGGTTTTAAGGGGTGAGGAAACTCTAATAAGTACCAAAAAATGAAGTAAGTTCTTGGACTACCTGTGAGGTATAAAAACCATTGTTTAAAAGTAAAGTTTATGGGCAGCCATGCTGGGTTAAAATGGATCAATCAAGAAAAAGAGCCATGGCTTTTGCAGTGACAGAAGGGACAGAAATCGTTTTTGACCCATTTGGTCAAATGGTCCATGACTAGGAGGATATACTATGGCCATGCAATCCGTTGAGAAGAAGAGCTACTACATTAAAGCTAGTGGCATTAAACTGACTTAATGGGGCAACGAGTGAGTGCTGTTATTGGGGAAGGGTTCAATCTTGGGACCAGCATGCCATACAAGCTTCTAGGATCTCTTGGATGGTCTCTACCATTTGGTCCCAGTAACAACGGTTCTTTTAGCCACTCATGAGTCTTCTTCGCTGCCCTATGCCCCATGGTTGCATGTCCTTCTAAAATAACATCAGTTTGAGAAGAAGGATGAATGTAGGAAAGCAATTCTTATTGACCCTATTATATAGCATTCCTTACTTGATCTGAGTGTCTTGGGTCATTTTTTGGAGTTCAGCTTAAAACTCAAGGATTTCTAACTCCCAGAATTCTGGCCATCTGATTAATTTTTATAGTCAGTCCTTCTATGGGGTCAAAGCAGCTGATACCAGCATCCTAGAAAAACTATCAGCATTCTGGTAAGTCACTCTGCGCAATGGTCAATAGTGAAATTGTAGCTCTGCAGCCTTAGAGCCCATCTGGCTAATTAGCCATCCAGGTCTTTCATATGCTGCAGCCATTGGAGCGGTGGATAATCAGTGATAATGGTGAAGTGATTAATCGCTAATAAGACAGCCAGATATTCCCATTTGGTAATGCTATATTTCCGTTCAGCCTTGCTCAAGGTCCTGCTGAAATAAGCTACTTGATAATTGATCTGATTTTCGTCATGATGGACCACAATGAAAACCAACGGTGATATCAATCACATCTAAGAATTGCAAGAAAGGTTAATCAAAAAGTGGATGAACTAAGAAGGGTTTAGTGCAAAGAGCTGTCCTCAATGTATTAAAACCTGTTCTTATTCAGGCCGCCATTCAAAAAGCACATTTATTGCAGAAGATAAAACAAGGGATCATCTAGGTAGGCAAACTGAGGGATGAACTGACAATAATAAACCACCATGTCAAGTATTACCTGAATATCCCTTAGGCTCTGGGGTTCAACATCTCAATGGCATCAACTTTGTCCAGAATGGGCTGTATGCCATCCTTTGAAACTTTAAGTCTCATAAAATCCATTTATGACTGCAATAAGGAGCACTTTGAAGGTTTGAGCTTTATTAAAGCCTTCCAAGACAATAGAAGACTTTCTGGAGGTGTTCCACATGACCATTGAAACTTTAAGTCCCATAAACTCCATTTCTGACTGCAATAAGGAGCACTTTGAAGGTTTGAGCTTTATTAAAGCCTTCCAATACAATAGAAGACTTTCTGGAGGTGTTCCACATAACCATTGAAGCTTTGGAAGAAATGTTGTTATCATCAATGTATATAAGGACACAGGATAGCTTCAAGTCCCCAAGGATCCCGTTAATGGCGCGTTAAAAGGTGGATGACGCGTTACAAAGGCCCTGGGGTATCCTTGTGGGTTTGAATAGCCCCTTGTCGGCTATGAGTGCACAATTGGATAAGTCTTTGGGGGCGATATCAACTTGCCAATATCCGCTAGCAAGATCCATTACAGAAAAGTATCTTGACCTGGCGAGCAAGTGGAGTGAGTCATAATTTGGGGCAAAGGATATCTATCTTTCTTTAAGCTGGAGTTGAGCCATCGGTAGACTATCACCACCCAATGGCTGCCATCCTTCTTTTGAACCAACAGGAGGGGGAGGCCAAGGACTGCATGAAAGCACCAATAGTCTGGCTTTGAGTGTTGTTTGAGCTATACCGCCACCTGGGCTTCTTCAACCTTAATTTTTCAATAAGGTTGGGACCAAAAGAGGGAGCTTCTCTAGTCTCCACATGATGTTGTACCCCACTAATTTTTTCAAAATTGTAGGTAGAGGCCAAAAAAGATCTGAGTACTTATTTATTTGGGGAAGGTCGACTAGGGGACAAGCACTTCTGATATATGGGGATAAACTAATGAAAATTAAAATTATAAGACACCCTAGAGGGTTCACGGCCCCTTTTGTTGTTTTCTGGATTACCAAGTTTAGGACGGTAGGGAAGGGGGTTATGCTGGCTTATTCTTGGATGCAGCATGTGTGAAGGAAATGATCAACCTTTAGGAACCATACAGGGAACCATGTGTTGATTGTCCTTCTGTTATGGGGGTCATGTGTCCAAACAGCCATGCTTGGAAATGTTCCAATATATGGCTGTGGAAGCGATGGATGGCTTCTTGGATTTTAGGCGCTGCTCCTGAGAACAATTCCAATATTATTGTATGTATCGTCCATAGTGCTATTGTTACTATTAACGCCCTGAGGGATGGGTGGATAGAAGAGTCCATGTTTATAGAGAACATGTTCCTTGCTAGGCTGAATGGTTGTCCGTTTTCTTGGCGGAATAAGAGCATGGCATCTTTCCATATAGCCACTGATGTTGGTCATTGTTCTAAACGGTGGGCTAAGCTTCCATACTGACCACATATTATACATGAGGTATGAGTGGCATTTGACCGTTCAGCTGTGCGGTATACTCTCCTCATGCACCTCCATACATGTGCTCTTATCCTTAGTTGGAGTAAAGGGTGGTGTGTGTAACTCCATACTCTTCTTTGAGTCTCCAGGTTGTAGGGTATGTCCATATGGTCCAGGATATCTACCCTGGCTAGGGTACTTGGGTTTTTGCTTATTATATTGTCTGTGATTATTTGGTCATTGATTTCCTGTCTGTGAGTTAGCCTTGGGCACCCTTGGTGACTGGTTTGGCCGTTTATGTGGATCCTCCATGTCACTCTTCTCATGGCTAGGAATATTTGTTTATAATGTAAAGTTGTCAAATTCTGTGGTTGACTCAAAAATAAACCCTTTGACAACCTACAGATTGGGCTGATTTTCCCACCTAATGCTTGAACTAATAATCTAATTAAAACCTAGTACAATAACATGGCTCAGGCCAATTATTGCTACGTGGATTTATTTATATTACTAAAGCTTGTGCCAAATATCCCACACACATCTAAATTATCCTTCTCTGCAACTACTCGGCCAGGTTGATCAAATCAATGTTAATTTAATTAATTATTCTATTGGCAGCTTGGGACAAATACGTTTGCACAGTTGGGCCAATTATCTCTGCCCTAACCCGCAACAACTAGTCCCAATTATCAAAACACAATCAATTCATTTGTATATGAAATAATTTGGGGATGACCCAAAGTTATGGTTAAAAGTCCCATGGACAATTAAACAAACAAACAACATTATCAATTTTCCACCTGAGGGCGAAATTTGTATGTCAATATGCATAATTGGCACAATAGCACTTACATGGACTGCCCAAAAGGGGTTACTTAAGACTATTGAGGAAGAGGCCTGCCGATGTTCCAATTAGGGGTGTGTCATTTTCTTCAATTGAGACCAAAATTTCATAGAAGGTGTATTTCGTCAGCAGTATGATGGAACTGAAATCCTGAAGATCTTAGAACAACTTTGCATGCTTTTATCGTAATTTTTGCACCTGAAATCCTCCCAATTTTGAGAATATTTTACCACCAATGAACCTAAGAAAAGGTTTCAGTCATAGGCTGAGCTGAGTGGCAAAATAGCTGTTGAAATTTTGTGCTGGATGTAGCCAGGAGATGCAATAGAGGTAAAAATACTGGCACCTGGCCTAATGACCATTATCAAATAATCTAGTCTTAAATAAAAGCTATTTTATTTTATCTTTGTTTCATTTGTATCTAAAGTCGCTTTTGGAGAGTGTCAGCAAGCTGGGACCTCAGGATCCCCAGCTTGCCAATTTGCCCGCCTTGGCTGAAGTTCCCAATTAAAAGGGGAAAATTAAATCCAAAATTGGCCAGAAAGGTTGGAGCCATTTTTGTATGCCTATTGCATTTTCAAACGGTTCTAAAACTGTAAGCAACTGGCCAAAGCAAGGATCCACTGGCCGAATTTCAGCCCAATTTACTGTGCAGTATTTAATTAATCAAGTGAGTGATCCTCAGATTTTGACAATTGGTGCTCACTCAAAATCATTGACACTCTCCAAGATGAATTTATATGAACAATTTCTGGTAGATTCAGCCAGACAAGAAATCAACATTATGATGGAAATTAACTCTGATTTGAGTGCCATCAGCTCCTGGATCTTATCATGGTGAGGGGAGCTAATGTGGAAACAAGCCTGATTTACCTAATCAGCCTTAAAAATATTGTTATAACGAGTAAATTGCATACCTTGACCAACATGGAGAAAACAACACATGTTAACAGAGAAGTTAGGGCCAATTATATATACAACTGTGTCCACATAAATTTATAAAAAAGGCTAATAAGCTGGCTAATCTAAAAAGGAAAAAAATAGAAAAAAAGAGAAAAAAATGTAATATTTAAAATATTAGCATTGCATAAAAATAAAATAAAGCATATATATATATATATAAAATAATAACAAAAAAGTATTTAACTGAAAAAATTAAAAAAATATTACTTAATAACTACTTTAGTTTGCACTTGTGGTGGGGAGAGGATCCTACACCAGAATTTTTGGCAGTTCAGGCCAAAATTAAAAATAAGAGGATTCCACTCCTGATTCATCAGCTGGTCAGGCCAAGCAGGATTAACTTAAGATTTGTCAGCTGGTCAGGCCAGTATTTTTAATAATGTGAACTCAACTCAAGATTTGTCACTGGCCAGGCCAAAATTAACTAAGACAATTATCAGTGAAGGTTAATTGAGAATCATAGGGCTTATGTTTGAGTCAAGTGGGGGATATGTCAAATTCTGTGGTTGACTCAAAAATAAACCCTTTGACAACCTACAGATTGGGCCAATTTTACCATCTAATGCTTGAACTAATACTCTAATTAAAATAGTACAATAACATGGCTTGGGCTGATTATTGCTACATGGATTCAATTATATTACTAAAGCTCTTTCCAAATATCCACATGCATTTAAATTAACCTTCTCTGCAACTACTTGGCCAGGTTGATCAACTCAATGTCAATTTAATTAATTATTCTATTGGCAGCACAGGCCAAATACATTTGCTCAGTTGGGCCAATTATCTCTGCCCCCAACCCTCACAACTAGTCCCAATTATCAAAACATAATCAATTCATTTATATATGAAATAATTTGGGGATGACCCAAAGTTATGGTTAAAAGTCCCATGGACAATTAAACAAATGAACAATGTTATCAATTTTCCACCTAAGGGCGAAATTTTCATGTTGATATGCGTAATCAGCACAATAGCACTTACGTGGACTGCCCAAAAGGGGTTACTTAAGACTATTGCAGAAGAGGCCTGCTGACGTCCCGATTAGGGGTGCGTCATTTTCTTCAAATGAGGCCAAAATTTCACAGAAGGTGTGTTTCATCAGCAGTATGACGAAACTGAAATCCTGAAGATCTTAGGACAACTTTGCATTCTTTTATCACAATTTTTGTACCTGAAATCCTACCAATTTCAAGAGTGTTTTGCCACCAATGAACTTAAGAAAAGGTTGCAGTCATAGGCTGAGCTGAGTGGCAAACTAGCTGTTGAAATTTTGTGCTGGATGTAGCCAGGAGATGCTTTAGAGGTAAAAATACTGGCACCTGGCCTAATGACCATTATCAAATAATCTAGTCTTAAATAAAAGCTATTTTATTTTATCTTTGTTTCATTCATATTGAAAGTCACTTTTGGAGAGTGTCAGCAAGCTGGGATCTCAGGATCCCCAGCTTGCCAATTTGCCCGCCTTGGCTGAAGTTCCCAATTAAAAGGTGAAAATTAAATCCAAAATTGGCCAGAAAGGTTGGAGCCATTTTTGTATGCCTATTGCATTTTCAAACGGTTCTAAAACTGTAAGCAACTGGCCAAATCAAGGATCCACTGGCCAAATTTCAGCCCAATTTACTGTGCAGAATTTAATTAATCAAGCGAGCAATACTCAAATTTTGACAGCAGGAGTGCCATGTGGTCCTGCAGCTGTAGGATGGGATGCCAGATACTTAATTAATATGTTTGAGTGATCTGGGTTTCTTAATTGGAGTGCCCGTGTGAAGTTATATCTAGATGTTCTGGCCCAGTGTGTATCTGGAAGATCTGGGCTAGTCACCTGAGCTATCCAGGATCCTAGTATGTGGGTCGCTTGCTCTACATAATTGTTAAGCCCCATGCCTCCATTCCTTCTAGAGTCAAATAGGATTTCAAGGCGTACAGGGGGGTTGTGGTTGGACCAGAGCCATCATTGTAATAGGGCATGGATTGTGTTGAAGAAGGACGGTGAGAAAGCAATTGCATGGGCCATGAACCATATGATTGATAGCATCATAGAGTTGGCTACCATGACCCTTCCTGTTAAACCTGTTTGGTGTCCATGTAAGGATGCAATGCGTTTTGTTATATTGTCTAGAAGTTGATTTTCCATCATGGAGTTGTCATAGCCTCCTGCTTCTAGCCATACCCCCAAGTGACGAACAGGACTAGCTGTTGGCTTAATGGTGAATGGAAGTTTCAGTGGGGTTGTTGCTAATTTTCGCCTCCTATGCCTGATAAGGAGTCTTGATGTTGTATTAGTTTGTTGGCCCTGGGTAGATGGCGCCCAATGGGTCTGATATTTTCCCAGGAGTAAATTTCCGTTTTCTCAGTGTTAAGTGATGCGTTACTTATGTCTGAATAATCTTGAATTATCTTCTCAATTCTGTAAACATCCTGATTGTTGGATATGCCCACCACACAATCATCAGCGAAGGCCATCATTTTGACTGGTGGTTGGCCCTTGACGTTGATTCCCTTGAGAAGTGTGTTTGCATTCCAGATTAGAGGATCTAAGCTAAAATTGTAGAGTAAAGGGCTTAAGGGGTCTCCTTGTTTGAGTTCTCTCTGTGGGATGACTGGGTTGGTTAAGAAGCCTGCTCCCCACACAGCCATGGTAGCAGACTATGTGAAAAACATCACCCAGTCTATGAATCTATTTGGGAGCTTTATTTTTAAAACAGGTCCTAAGATAGGTCCAGTTCACCCTGTCATATGCCTTTTGTTGGTCTAAAAAGACAAGTGCTCCAGAGGTTTTAGATTGGCAGACATTTGCAATTGTGTGGATGTTATCCCATATAGATCTTCTTAGAACAAATCCATATTGTGATGGGGATATCGCGTCAGTTGCAATTTCTTCTAGTCGTTTGGCCATAATCTTTGTGAAAATTTTTGTATCTGTGTTGGTTAGGAAAATTGGGCGCCAGTTGGAAAGGTCTAGTCTGTCTCCTTTTTTGAAGAAAGTGAAAGTTTAGGCTTCTTTACCTCCAGGTAGGAGGCATGTTTCCATGATCACTTATTCATTGAAGCTAGAAGAAAGTTAGAGATGTTAGAAAAGTATTCAATGTAAAATTCATAGGGAATCCCATCAGGTCCAGGGCATTTCCCTCTTGGTGCACCATTTACTACTTCCCATAACTCCTCACATGATATTAAGTTGATTAAGTTGTTATTTTGGGCTGTGGTGTCAATATTTGCACTTCTAAGGAATTTTTCAATTTTTTCTAGTTCAACTGGCTCGGGTTTTACAATTTCATATAAGACCTGTGCACTTTGGTAGCGACTTCTTTGGGTGTTTCCACTATGGATTTGTCTGATTGATGGACCTGTGTGCAAGCTATCATATTTTTCTGGGCGTGGAATTGGCGGAAAAAGTAGCTCGAGCAAGTTTCTCTATCTCTTATGTTTTTACCTTTATATTGAACTCCAACTTGGTGTTGGTGTTCAAGGATCAGGGTGTTTAACCAAGAAGAAACCTCCACCCATTTGTGACCCCATCCAGGGCTGTACCCCATGATGGGACGTTGTTTTCTAGGTGGGTAATTTCTGCCAAGGTATGCTTGATAATGGCTGAAGCTGACCTGTTTCTTCTAAATGATGTATGTTTGATTTTTGTTGGGTTGTTGATTTTTTAAAGCTTTTCCAGGTGTTTAGTGGGTCTGAGCAAAAATGTGTTCGAAAATCCAAGCTTGAGGATATTTCCTCCATACAGGATTGAAATTCTGAGTTGGCTAAAATTTCTGAGCGTATTCTGCACCATCTGGGTGCTTGGGTACTTAGTTCCGCCGGTTTGTAGGATACTAAGACAAGCTGATGGTCAGAAAATTCGATTTTTTGTAGTTTTAAATTTTTGAATTTGGTGCGTAAAATTATTGGAGCAAGTATTAGATCTATCCTTGACATAGAGACCAGTGTACCATTGTGTACATGTGGGCGTTTCATGTTTTATAGCAAGGGTAGCCTTTTTGGTAGTGGATCAAATAGTCCCAGGGTGGCCTTTAGTACGTGGAGTTCCACTTGCCCTTGTGGTATCTCTGTTGTGTATGGCCATTGGTCCATATCTGGGTTAATCCAGCAGTTCATGTATCCCATGATGAAATTACTTGCTGGTAGATTTGTATTTGGCTGTTAAAAATTCTCCTTGGTCATGTGCACCATTTGGGCATACACACTGGCTATTGTGTGCACTTCAGTGTGCCATGAGAAGGTTACGGCAAGTATGCAGCTGTCCAGGAACAAATTTTTATTGATAAATTTAAAGTTTTGGTTTTCACATACTATCACCCCACAGTGTTGCGACCAAAACAATATTGTTGGGAGGAGATTTTTTACCCATGCCTCCTCCTCTTTTTGTGAACAGTGGGTTTCCTGCACCGCCAGGATATCCACAGGTGGGTTTCATAGATGACTCAACTTCATGGCCCAGGACATTAAGGTCTTGAGTCCCGCTATGTTCAGCATCCCTATCTCTACTGAGACGCCCAATGCGCCTCAGGAGCAGTTAGCAGGGCCCCAGCCCTACTCCCTCGCTCACATTGCTCTCCAATCCACCTCTTCTGCGGAGAGCATAGCCATGAGTAGGAGTTGGGGTGTAATATGCCCTTTTGTCACCGCTGTTTTTGCTCCTCTCTTGGCTTTGCTTGGTTTCAATTTATCATTGTGGTGCACTTGTGTGCTTTTATTGGCCGCATTATTTTCTTGTGCATTCTATTGTTGATTTTCCTTCCCAGTTGGGTTAAATTCTGCAGTTTTAGGGGGTGCGCTGAACCTCAGTTTTGCTGTATTCATTGCAAATCAGGTTCCGCCAAATTCAATCTGGTCAGATTGGGTGTTTAGTTTTCCATGGGATTTGATTAGTTTTTTGACTCAAATTCATCCATGTCTTCCTGGATCTGTTCCGGTGATATGGATGATTCCGCTGAGGCCTTTGCCTTGTCTGCGGCCATCTTGCGAGCTTGTTTGGCCAATTTTCATTTTTTGGGGAAATTGGGTCAATTATTTTATATTGACCATGTTCTACCCAGTTGAAAGCTTGTGTTGTATCTGTGATTTTGGCGTACTCTGAGTCATCTTCACCCATTTCCTCCTCACAGAATTCCACTTCTCTCAGGCCTTCTTTTATGGGGCAAGCGTGAATCTTGTGCTCAAAGGCCTGGCAGTGGTTGCATATGGGGTGCGCTTTCCACTGTTGCATGGAACAGCTGGGATTTTTTCCCATCAATGAAAAGATCTGAGTACTCCCCCAATAATTCTTAAACCTGGCGCTGTTGTTCCCCAGTGAGCTCCTTTCCACTACAAGTTTTGACTAGAGCCACTGACGGGGGTGTCTCCAACCCAAAATCTCTCATACTTCCAAAGCTATGGAAATCATTGATAACCTCTAATAGTAGAAGGCGAACTTAATTGGTGGGACTATCAGGGCCACTACACTAGGTTTGTCAGTAAGGGTAGCCGCAAACACAGATATGGATTTGGCATAGGCAGGATCTAAAAATCCCGGACAGGTTAGGACATCTTTGAAATGTGGGTTATATAGACCCCAGATCTCTAGCATGTATCCAGAGGGGATGTTGACATGATCCTGGATGTTGACAATAACTTGATACTTCAGAGGTATAGTGGTCAGTTTAGGTAGATAGATTGGCATACCTTCATGGCCATCAACTGCAGAAGGGGGAACCATAAGAAAGAGCCCCTCACGTGATATGAGAGTTGATCAATTTAGCTCTCACTCTCTAATAGAAAAGTTCAATCCTTGACCTCCGTTTTGGGTTTACACAAGGTCTCAAAAATTATCAAAATCTTATGTTCTAGCAGGGATAGAAAACCTTTATTGTAATGTACTATTGCGGAGTAGGCTTGAAGAAACTTTCTAAGAAGTTTATAGCTTGGGTTATCTAGTGCATTATGGGGTTTCACGGTAAGCTTCCCAAAAGGACAGGTAAGGAAGAATAGGCCCCTATGGACAGTGTACACTGCAATCCAGCTGTGCTGTATTCTATGTAGTGCGGCAAGTCCAGAACAATCTTGATGCGTTTCATCAGTTTATATAGAATGTCATTCTTGGGAGATCTACTGTTGACGATGGTGTGTAATAGTATTTTATGAACTCAAACAGCAACATGGGTAACCAAACTTCCTAACTGTGGAGGTAGCATGAGAAACATAGGAGATTTATCAGAAGAAGAGTAAGTAGTATAAGTTTATTATTGACCTTATAAAAACTTCTCCAGATATGACAGATCCAGGTTTGTTCGATGTCTTGGATGATTCTTGAGGCGAGATAGGGTTGTCATCATGAAGTGCCTCGTCCTTCATACTGACTATTCATTTCCCACAACCTCAGCAAGTCAATTCCAGCATGTAAAAACGCTGTGATAGAAGCCAATGCAGTAAGTGTATCAGATATTGAAATTCTTCTGGTTTTTGACAACATGGATTCAAGGATGGGCTAGAGGAGACAGAGGCGATGACCTTAGAATGTAAGGTCAATACAGGTATTTAATCAAGCGCTTCCTTAATTTCCTGAATGTAAGTAAAACTATTCTTCTGCCTGATCATGTGCATCTGATCCCCATGATAAGACAATGCGGAAATGACAGTAGTTATGGTTGGTCCAAGGTAATGAAGTTCATGGTTACCAAGGGCTGCGCTTGGGTGTTGAAATGGCTGGCAAACTCCACAAGGCTCTCTACTTTGTTCAGAAAAATACCTATGAACAATTGTTTTTTTGGCCAAGGCTTGGTTGCTGTAAAATCCTTGGACTAAGGTGGTATGTACCTGTTCCATGTATGGCATTCATAATATGTGGAGTCATAATCTCCTGTGGTGCTATTCAGGCAAAAGTGGATATGCTTCACTTTCTTCTGGTCAGTAGATTCTTTCATGGAACTCTCATATGCATACATGGAAAAGGCAATACTTTCCTAGCTGTGGGAAGACCTCTCCAAAATAGGCTTAAAATTAGTTACAAGAGGATTAGAAAGGGTATTGACATCAGGTATTGGTGCAGACTCAGAATTTTGGTTTCACATAGTCATGGGGAGCCTACTGATTCAACTATCAACTTAGCCCCTTGAGGTCCTCTTGTATATAATTCCATAATCAGTTTATGTGGAAATGGAAGCCTTGTGAGCAACTTGTTCTTTAAGTGCTTGTCAGTGTGTTGAAGAAGCTGGCTTTCTAATTTTCAAGCGGGTGTTGAACCTTGGTAGGTTTGCTCAGGCTGAGAGAGATGAGACTATTGGTGAGCTTGGTGAAGGCGCTAAGATTATTCATTTAATATGATAAGGACTCAATATAGACCCTAGGTCAATAGAGACTCCATCTACTCAGAGCTTGCACCCTTGTGTAATGTTCAAGAAACTCCCAGTTACCAATTGCCATCTTTCCTTCAGTTTAAGACTAATCTTTTTGACGCCAAGAGAATGTCCAGCGCAAGGTTGTATCCCAAGATAATTGTTAGTGCTCGTGCAACTAAGCAATTAAACCTCTAAAAATGGATATACCCCACGTTGCGCTACTGACAATAAACCCACCTATTTGCATAAGTATCTTACTTTATTCTAATTTAAACTAATGATGAAGTTAGGTTTATTTAATAATGTGACTAACAAAGGAACTTTATGATGCCTTGGGCTACTAAGTAGTATGTAGGTTACTTCAGAGACCCCAAAGGCGATGAGACCAGATTGGCTTTTGTACCTCAGCCAAGTGTGACATTAGAGTCACTAAAGCAATGCTAAGATTTAACAAGTGCATTTAAAGTAGGAGATATTCCTTTAGATAAGTAAATAAACTAGATCACCATTAAAATGAGGCAACTCTCTTTAAACATGTGGTTGGTTTTGATGCAACGTTTGGAAACTTGGGTTATTTCGTGCATTACACCTTGGGCCACATTACAGATCTGATCCCATGAGGCGTTGGTGGCTGCCAAAATGTCCTTTTTCCAGAGTCATCATGGTCTCCAGAACTAGGCACTGCGGGATCAGAGGGCCCCTGAGGCCCATGAGGATCTTCAGGCTCTTCACCCCCAGAGGTGAAGTCATGAGAGGCCAGTTCCTGGTAGTGCTGCTGAAGAGTCTGCACCAGGTCCTCAATTTGGTTATGGCGTTAATTATAGGAAGCCTCAAGGAGTTGTACATTCCAACGAAGCTGGTACTTGAGGTATCCCAAAGCTCTGCTATCCAACACTGAAAGTTGATTTTAAGCTTCATTGATTAATCGTCAGTTATCAAAAATGACTTTGTGATTATCATGGACAAAGGAGGAGGCCGCATTATAGAAATTGACAATGTGGGAGTGTAAGGTTTGTTTAAGCCCTAGTTGTTGGGAGAATTTGTGATGGTGCAACATGACTATATGTAAGAGGTGGTGGATGGCAGGATGAACGAAATTTTAGAGGTTTCTCAGTTCCCAAATTCAATTCTCCAGCTGGTAGTTGGGCCAAGGTATATAGATTGCACATAGCAGAGGGCACCAAAGAAGCATGGGAGTGACTGAAGCGGACTCACACAGATTAGTTGCCATTTAGTAAACTATTGGATAATTTTGTCAAGGTTCTCATATTGTAGTTTGTCTTGATCACCATCAATGTAAGGTATATTAAACTGGAATGTGGACCAAAACTCCAAGTTATCAATCTGAATGGATGGTACTTCATATTGTAAGGGACTAATCCACTTTGTGATGCTTATCAACCAATCAGCAGGCTGATTTTCTTGACTGTTATTAGTATACATTATTTATAAGAGATGTTTTCACTTGGACAGCTCGGACCCCCTGTAGTGAGCACCACTTTTCTTAGTGTAACAATTCGCTTGACTGAAACCATGGTTCAAAAGTGGGATCAGAGATATAAACTAGTGGAGGTTTAAATAAAAGAAAAGATGGGACGAAAGTAGACTAATTCACTGAGTTATAAAGTGTAAATATATATAGGGCATGTGGGGATGTGGCAACTCAGGGACCTTTGTGTCCCTGTATGATCAGGATCTTTAACTGCCTTCTGGATTGGCTGCCTAATTGAGATCCTCATTGTTATGCATCGTCCTCATGATTGCAGTGGTTGGGGATGAACCTCTCAAGATTTGGGAAGCGGGGATATGAATCCATAAGACATCTCCATCAATTCTCATGCGCATGATGATTCTTTATTAAATCTTGTATCAGTTACTTCATGGTAAGGTTTCATTCATGGTGGCTCAAGAGTTGACCTACTGAGGCTAAATTCAGGAGTAGGGATTTGACTCGCTCATCTCAAATCATGACAAGGCTTTTATGAGGTAAGAATTATCCCCTTTTAGTTGAGCGTATCTCAACACCCTTTTTTATGTTTATTTTCTTTAAAAGCTATTTTGATTTTACCATGAATCCCATTACCCCAAATACTAATTTTACATCTCCTTACTATACATTTTCTAAGGTTTAAAGACAAATGTCAATATTCACATAATTGTTCAAACACTGAAACTATGATAGATGATTGCATCTTGTATTTGAACTTACATAAAACGTTTGTGTTTATATTAAGGAGAAGCAATCATGGTGTGCCCCATCATTTCTTTGCATCCCCATTATTCTAGTTACTTCATGAATCCCTGTTAAATTTTGGGTCTGTTGCTGATCATTTCCAGAAATTAACTGCAAAGGTTTGTTTATGTGCACAATTCACGTTGCTTGATAGTATTAGATAAATAGGTGAAAGTATTATGAAGACTATTATCTGTAGTTGAATAAATAAACCGAGTTAATTTGTATTCAACTCTAAACTTGTAATGATCTACAAAATACTGATTATGTTGGCAATATAGGACTTCTTCCCTATCCCAGCTGAACTTAATACAATCTCAGATTAAGAGGAACCCACACTTAGTTCCCGTCACGCTGAGTCAGCAAAGATCTGCTGTATAAGGTCTGCTTCTCTTCTAAAGATATCTTATCCTTACTCTTATCCACACAAAAGAGACAAAATTTATTGTGCTATAACAATAATTAACTGAAGATGAATAGAATTTAATAATGCTATTTGTGTTAGGAGAGTGTATGTAAGGCTCAAGTTACAGTAGAGGTGGGGAGTGAGGGCCCAACTTCTTCCTGCTATGAAACCCACCTCTGATATAAGGTTAGCAAAGTACCACCCATAAGGACAGTGCACAGAAATCTTCAAGAAAGGTGGTCACACATTTGGCTCAATCAGATCTGATAGAGGTTGGCAAAAAAGCTAAATATGTGCACATAAAATAAACAATTGGGTTTTTTTAAATAAACTAGATGACCAACAAGGAAAGTTGGTCTTGCAAAAACATACTTAACCACTGGGGGGCTTTCAATTGGCGGAAGTGGTTCTGAGCCTAGGCAAACCAATAGGCGCATGCTACTATCAGCCAGGGTCCTGTAACTCGAGATTGTCTGAACTTTAATTATAGATTCCAAATTAGCTCGTCCCAACTTCAAAATTTTTAAAAATGGAACAGGAAAAAAACCCTGTTCCTCAAATTACTGTTATAAACTGTCAGAATTGACGATGTAGCTGGTGCGTTTTAAAGCCCCAGCTGTAATGCCAGGCTGAGCATCACGCAAATATCAAGGACCAACCTAGGCATACCTTTCTTGTACCCAGAGTTGGTCCAGGGTATGTTCTAAGTCAGGAAGGCCTTGTAACATGATTTTTTGGCCTCCTGACGACCAGCCTTGTCCTTGCAATAAGTCCCCTCAATTATGTCATGTGGCCATGACAGTTTGCAGACTTAAAAATCTGCTTTTATTATTATAAAATGATAGGGAATTTGTAGAAGAATTCAGCGCCCAACTCCTCAGTTGGCGCCTCAGCCATGAAACAGCAGCTGTTGCCATTCAATTTCCCTGCAATTTCTCTTCCAGCGATGGCCTTCTCCATCAGGCTAAGGATTCCTACGTTGGACATCCCATAGACCTGATAATGGAAAAGTCCAGAAAACATGTCCCTAACTTTCTGCTCAATCACAGTGAACCAACCACATTTGGCTAGTGACCTGCTTAGGTAATGGAACTCTTTACCCATTATAGCGGGTCACAAACCAACTGATTTATTTGCTAGTTACAGATTGCATCACTTGCCTCACAACTGCTGATTAAATTCCCAATCAGTTGGTGATGAAACTTGACTGATACCAATCAATGCACCTAATAGCTAATCAACAATCAACTATCAAATGCCTTGATTTTGTTGGCAACTATTCCAATGAGATCTTAAGCATTTGCACGGGTTGATCCCTGATAAATATGGACCTGGAAAATTACCTAAAAATATGCAGACATCATAAAGCCAAAATCAAGATCAGTTAATATTCAATTTATTCGCTAGTGGGACTTATCACCTAGAAAACCAGCAGATAGCCTAGGAATCTGAAAAGTGGGCAAAAATCCCAACACTCCCTCTCTTTCCTCCTTAGCAAAAATTTAGGGAATATCCTGCAGCATGAAAATGTAAATTTTAATTTTTTTTAAATTTTATTGAGGCACACCAACCAGGGGACAGGCATTACCAAATAAAAGTGAAAAAGCCTAAAACAAATAGGGTGACAAAACAAAAAGAAAATAAGGCCTCCACCCAGGCAGGGAGCGGAGTACACGGCTAGCCAACCATGGCAGAGGGGAGGGAGGGCCAGGCAGCTCTTCTTCAGGTGGATCTTGTATGGAAGATGCATATTGGTTGAAGAAGTGGACAATAGCAGAGAGCAAGGGCGTTGGGGCATTCCGTGGTGGGGTTGGAGGAGGGTGAGATAACGGTTACTTACCTCAAGGTCAGCTTGGAAGACAGCCTCAACTAACTCTGCAACATGATGTCCAGCTTGGATGCGGGCATCTGGGAGTTGTCCAAGCTGGCGATATTTTTCCAGGAAATTTTAGAGGTTGGGTTGAATGATGATAGTTTTATAACATGCATGACAGCGTCATCAGCATCATTACACAATTTGGTAATTTCCTTTCATGCTACTTTGGGGAAATCAGGGGGAAGTTGATTGTGCTCAGCCCTTTATGAAATTGATCCATTAATTGTGCCACTGCTTTTTGGGGTTGGTAGCATGGGGGTGAGGCCACCAATGCTAAGGCAAGCTGGTGATCACTTTGAAATGAGATGGCATTGGGTTTAGGAGCATATCGTCTGAGTGAGAGGATTTTGTCAAAATCAGAGTTATAAAAATTCAGCCCAATCATATTCATTCAGGCCTTCTTCATCAGATTCATCATCCTTATTTGTAACAATTTTACCTGTCTCACTACTCTCATCCAATAGGTCCTAAGGATTTTGGTTCACAAGAATAGTGGATGTAAGTTTTAGTGGGTTGTAGTAGTCAAATGGGTTTCTTGGATGAGAATGGTGGTCCAAGCCTGACTCTGATTGGTCCATTTATGCTCAGGGCGGTGAGTGTGGTTGGAGGTTTTGGTGGGGGCTGACTTCCCACGTTGGCTCAATGTGTAAGAATCTTGGGTGGGAGGGGGCAATAAAACGCCCCATTCAGACGTTGCTGAAACAGGTTTAGAAATTGTGACTATTGAATTGGCATGGGGTAGGACCGTTTAGAGAGTGGTCAAGCTCAAAACAAAAGGGACAAATTTTATCAACCGCTATTGACTTAGCAAAAATAAATGCTCCAGTGCCACTGCAATGTGAGCATGTGGGGGATTCGTTGGGTAATGGTAGAGTGAATTGAGATTATGGTGTCAGTGGCTTGAAGGCAGCCAGGCACTTTGCACCAGAAGGAACAGTGAATACAAGGTTGGGCTGAGTGCCATAAGCCAAAAGTCCTGACATCAACTAGTCATATAAATTTGGGAGATGTAAGGTAGGTTGGCAAATGACACCACTGGTGTGGTGTCATCAGGGAGATGAGTTTGGGTAGTGTGGCTGGGGGTATGTTTGTGAGAATTAGTGGAGTCAATGCCGCCACTGCAGTATCCTCCTCTGTTTGGAATACTATGTCAAAATAGCCCTTAAAGGTAAGAAATCTATAAAGACAGACAGCGCAAAGGCAGCAGTGATGAGTTTGATTATTTCTTTGTTGGCGTATGGGAATAAACGCCAATATTTGACACAGAGGCAAAATATGATAGTGGATCATGGTAGGGTAAGAGGATGGGGACAAGTCAGGTGGATATGCACAAGGTGAAGCGCTAAGTCCCAAGTGAGGGGCAAATCAGCTCAGTAGAGTTTGGTGGACTATTTGAGCCCATCCAAATTTGTTTTCCTGCAGGGCAGAAAACGCTGAGAGCGGATCACTGCTGCCCCACACTGGAGCAGCAGACAGAGGATCTGAGGACATCAACTGGAAAGCAGGACATGTTTAGATGGCAGTAGATAATTAAAACTTTTTTGTAAAATCACTCAAAAGTGAGATCAAGCGGAAAGAAGAGTTTTTGAAAAACCTAGAAATGTAGTCCCAATAGTTTTTTTACCCAAGGGTAATTGCTGCCTTCCACTGAAGCACTAGTTTCTTTAAATAGGCCAGTGCTCTCAATTGTAAGGTACTTTTCTCTTTTTTCACTTCTACTGTCAATATTTTACCCTTTTTGGTTAAGCCTTATGAAGCAAACCTTGACACTTCCCTTAAGACCAAGTCTCAAGAGTCTAGATCCTCATAGAATGATGTCCTATCCAAATTGAGATGAAGTCATTCCTATTTGTTTCTATCAGGTGCTTTGTAGCAACCATATTTTAATATTCTTTTATTTACTATTATGATTGATCTGATATCTCTCTCTTATTAGATATCAGAATATCAACTTTTATTTATAAAATTATTGACCCTAAAAAGGGTCCCAAAATATTCTAATGGAGAGATTTTAACTTCTATCTTATAATTAATTTAATTCATCCTGCAGTGCTAACCCACAAAGTGATCTACAAAGGCCTTCCTTCCCTGAAAATGGGCCAACCCAACATCTACCAAGTTTTAATAAATACACACTGTTTTGATTTTATTTTTCCACCATCAAAATCCTCTATGTTTAAATGATTGACGTGCATCAGCAGCTTCCAGTAAAGTTCCTGCATAATTCAAGCTTTTCCCCACCATTTAAAAGGACTTTGAGCCATTGCTACTTCAGTTACTTATCCACTGCTGTGGTTTTATGAAACCATGAGATTCAGACAAAAGCTGACTTAGTTCCTGGTTTTCACATAATAGGCATTTAATTATTATCTAAATATAGTATGTATGTAGACCTCCATGTAATTCATCTTCTTTCCTCCCAAACTTTTATACAATTACAAGAATTTACTGCTTAATCTTCATGTTTCCTTGTTTTCTTTATGTATTTACCAAAAAGTGATTAGACTTACAGTAATTCCTGCTTCCACTCTAGTGCAGGTTTGTTCAATATAAGTTTATAACTTGTACTGGCTAGAAAAACTTCCAGTGTGGGTATTTGTCCTAAGGTTGACCCACCTTGAATACTTTTTATGTATCCACCAACTGGAAAACTCTACTCATTATATAATGTTCCAGTAACTGAAAGAGCACATGCCCTGAATGAAGACTATGTTTCCATTTGCCTCCAGTTATATCTATGGTTTAGAAATAAAGGAGCTGTCATGTCCCACAGTTACAAAAATATCCACATCTTATGCAGCATCTACTTGAAGTCACCTTGAAGAGTTGTTTTCAATTACTGTGGTCTTGTTTCCCAATGAAAGAATTAATAAACTTTACCTCTATTTGATTTCATTAATTTGCCCCCTTTTGTACAGTGCAAGGGCCTTTTGGTGGTGAAGCTACAGGGATAATACCAGAAGCAGTTTCACATTTGCCTAACATGGTAACAGCTGCATGATAATCTTCCTTTGTCCCAGCTACATCACAAGAACTGGAGTCACTTCAGCAGCTTTTGCAGAACCTCCACTCCAAATTGATTAATGCTACTGTTCTTGACCCCCCAGGTTGTTGGGCCTCCAGGGAGGAATAATTGGTGGCACATCTATCTGTATGGGATGCTTTGCTCCTGTTTTAATAGATAACCTCATGACTTGTTTTTAAGCTCTTAAATAAAACTTATAAACAAGAATTCTTATTAGTGATATGCAAAAAGGAATTTTATTTAGAGTAATCAAGCACTATTTATAGTGCTTCAAATGTAAGTATATGAATAGGGATTTATGTATAAAGCATCATGGGAGAATCTGTAGGAAAGTCCTGGCTCCTGGGATAGGTGGGAGTATATAAAAGTGTGGATAGAGATTTGGTTAGCACTGAAATGTAAATATTCCCCAAATTTGGTATTCCAGTTGAATCCAAAATCTAATTTCAGCCTGGGACATTTGAAAATTGTGCCCTTCATATGACTATATCAGTCCTTCCTCTGGACAAGGATTTCACCCAATCCAGGAGAACTTGACAACGCCCCTCCCAAGCCTTCTCGTCCTAGGGGAGTGCTGTGACCTGAGGTTGAGTGTGGGTAGACAGAGGCTCCTGCTTGAGGATGTACAGAGCCTTGTGCTTGATGCAGACCAGTGCTGGTGATGCCAGTTTGAGAGTTGTGGAAGTAGCAGTAGGCCTTGGATTGGCGCTCAGTGACCTTGGAGTTCTCATGTGTAAATTGTAGTTTGGGAAGCTTGACAAACGGCCTGCCAAGGCCCTCATAGTTAGTTCAGATTGCTCTTTTAGCAGCTTTTTTTCCAGTTACTCAATCTGTAAGCTGCTGTTGGCTGGGAAATCTGATATTTCGAAAATTCATTTTAAGTCGCCGTTCACTTTAAAGGTAATTTGTCTTGGAGGTCCAATAACTCGTTTTGCAAGATTTTAATTGTGAGCATTTTGAACCGTCAGTAGCACAACCCAGATTTTCAATCCGCAGGCCGAATTCACAGCCTTCGTTCCTGAATGATTTAACTGAGGCCTTCAAACTCTGCCTCCATCTGTGCTATCCACTTTCCATCTCCAGCCATCTTGGCCATGTGCCTCGGACTCTTCAAAATACTGTGTTCATTCCATTTGCCATTCAAACCTAGCACCTGCGATCACCTTATCTGCCAGAAGATCCAGGCGTCTGTTGTCAACAGTGGGTAGCATGGGCAAGTGACCCCACGAGCTTGGAAGGTGACCATGATGGTAGGGTGTGGCCCCCTAAATGTCTGATGTGCGCTCCTTCAGCGACGCTGAGCCACCATCTTGGGACTGAGGCGAGCGAATTCACACTCACAACTTGAAAAAGTCCTTGACAAGGTTTGAGAGGGAAATGTGAAGTGGGCCAAAAGGTTGGCATTAGTAGTGGAGGTAGTGTCAGCCAGTTCCCGAGCTTCACTTTTTCTTGACTCTTGTTTTTGGTGGATGGTGCTGGTCCCAAATCAGAGAGTTGGAACTGGGTAATCTAATTCCCTTTTTATTTTGTTGGTATTTGGCCCAATTTCAGGAGGGGCGCCATCAAAGTCAGAAAGGCATTGCAGGAAAGGAGTCATCAAGCTTCACTTTTTCAGGACTTCATTTTTGTTGGGATTGGCGTATCCCTAAACTGAGGTCAAACTGGCAATCTGGTGTTCTTATACTAGTAACATGTGGCTGGGTTTGATTCAGGAGGGGCGCCATCGAAGTTGAAGTGGCAGGATTGTTGGAAAAGAGTCATCAGTGCTTTCTTCTCAATGGAGGCAAGAAAGACCCAGGTATTCTATACAAGTATTTAAACAAATTGCTGCACCGATTGCTTTTAGGGCTTCCACAAAAATTTCTGAGGTTTAAGTTACCTTCATTAAAAATGTAGAAACAATCTTTGGCTTGTTGGCCCAACTGATTGAATTCAACGTTCAGATGATGCCTATCCAAATTTATGTTCACTAAATCAGATTGGAAAATGCATATCATTAAGGGAGAATTTAAATGGTCGCCTAAATAAAGGTTATCATTTGAGTACACTCATCAATCTGAGTTTTTTGAACTGTGTAATAAATTGAACTCATAGAGATTAGAGTTTCATTAGCCTCAATTAAATAAACCATTTTGTGGGGCACCTATAAAAAGAATGTTAGGAAATAAAGTTGTGATTTGGGAATTGTAATTGTAAATAGAATTCATGGTTAATTCTCCCTCAGAATGACTTGGAGTGAACAGATTTCATTTGATTGCAGAAGACAATAAGGAGGATCTGTGCATATATAATATCATCACCATCATCATCAAAAATCCCTACAATATAAGTCAAGACTTTTTCAAAAATAATGTAAGTTTGGTAGTTCCATCTGATCCTCAGAATAAATGATTAATTTTCTCTTGCAAAACCCTCTGCTCCAGGTTAGATCTTCTGGTTTTGGGTTTGGAAATATTTGAACTTCTTTTTGACATGACTGTTTTAGTTTTCTGAGAGGTTCCTTGACTTTAATGTGGTTATATTTTCTTTAAATTTATTTGAGGGGGACCTTTTGGTTCTTTGCCTGGTATTGGTCCAACTTGGTATGGTATTTTTGGCTCATCTTCATAAATTCTACATCTATAGCTAGCTCATAAATTGCAGGCTTAACTTTAGGAGTTGAGATTTGGTATAAAGAAAAGTTTGTTCAAAATTTGAGGTAGTTTGTTTCCTTGGCATGGTCTTCAATCAGAACACAATTTCTGTTGAAGCCCAAGTAAAGCTGTTTTCTCTTCAGATCTTTCTTTCCCTTAATTATCTTTTAAAGCTATAGGTAAGCCCAGCAGGCAAGTAATGAACTGTGTTGTTAAGCCATGATAGCCATTGACACAGTCAACTTGAGACTGTAAACTTTTTCCATCTCATTAGACCTTAGGTTTGAGTGCTTTTGGGAGAAAAAATGCTGCTTAGATAGTTACCACTTTTCTATACATATATATTATTGGGGTGACTTGGTAATATCCTGGTAGAAAGCACCATTTTGTCAGGCTCACCAGAGCAGCGCACTGGTGGCACATCCAACTGAAGGTGTTGAAGTTCACTCTTCATGGGTAACCTTATGACTTGTTTACTCCTAATAGAAACTTTACAACTTAATTATTAGTAATTGGCATAAAAAAGTGCTTTATTTAGAGTAACTAAGCACTATTTATAATGCTTGGAAATGAAAGGAAATAAGGAGGATTTTAAGGGTAGTCATGGGAACCATAGAAAGTCCTAATACTGATATGGGAATAGATCAAGTGTGGATTAAGATTAGATATTAACAACTTAGAGATGCAATTTTTTTCAAAATTTGGGAGTAATTCAATTATTCCCAAAGCTTACATGTCTACAGAGAACATAGAATTGAACCCCCATTTCAATCTTATTAGGCCAGTTAAATATCGTGTTGTGACCATTCATATGAATGTGTTGACCTTCTCCTGGACAAAGCCCTTTTACCCACCATATGTAATCCATAGCAGACATATTTCTTGGGTAGGAATGGGGTGTCATGTCTGAAGGTGATATGGTTCTAAATTAATTGAAAGTCCAGAGGTGAGACAATTTCACCAGACGAAGGCTTCCATCCATCATTAATCCCAGAGATTTTGATTGAGTGCAGATTTGAGCTTCAGAGAGATGTGTACATGATTGGGTAAATGAAGTGGGAGATTGTTTGGATTATTTTTGGAGTCCAACCTTGATCCTGATTGGCTGATTATGTTGAGCACTATTAACATTTGCTGAAAATTTTTGCTGATTTTTTTGCTGCTCATCTTGAGTGGGTGGGGCATCCAAAGTCACTCACTTGAATGTTAAGCTGGGTGGCCTCATGGGTGGGGGTTGGCAGTTTTGTACCAAAGGCTTTGAAAACCAGTTGACATGCCTTTTTGGAATGGTGTCACTCCATATGAGGGGGAAAACAGTGGTTGCTGTCATTTCTGGGAGTCCAAGTATAAGTATTCAAGGTAGATGGGATATACATATGGTGGGATGGTTAGGCTATGCTGCTGGTGGGTGGTAATGGTGGCCATTGCCTGAGGTGCCACTAGTTGCTCAGCACCGTACAGGATAAGGAAGTGGATGATGGGTTGTTACAAGTGGACAACCCTGACATCAATTCTTCATAGAATGTTTGAGGGGAAAAGATGAAGGTTTTTCAAAAGTCACTGCATGCTGGGCGTGTGGTATCATTGTGTGAGGCGTGTATGGGTGAAAAAATGGGTGTGTTTTTATACATTAAGGGCGCTGCTACTGCAGTGGCCAGCAACGTCTTCTGCGAAGAATCCAAAATCAATATAGCCCTCAGGTGAAGCCAATAAACCATTCTGCGGCAAAGTAAGTTGCCCGCTTGATAATCACTCGGTTATACATGGGAAGAGAAATCACATACTGGACGTATAAAAGTGAACAGCTAATTACCAGTAGCCTGGCAAAGTGGGATGGGTTGGGTTAAATGGACCTATGCTAGATGCAAAATGCTGTCTCTTTTTTATATTGCATCCAGCCAGTTGCATTTGGTGGGCTATATGAGCAAGTCCACATGCGTTTGCCTGCTGGGCGGCAAACACTATCAGAGGGACACCAAGTTCACTCAGGGCAGCAGCAAAAGGGATCTGAGACACAGAATTGGAAATTGGATACAGACAACAGTGAGTATGTTTAATTTTTTAAAATTACTCCACAGTTGATGTTGAGCGAAAAGAATTTGATTTGGCAGAAAGTTATGCAGCCTTTTTTTTTTTTTTTTTTTTTTTGGGGAGAGTGACAGGCTTTCAGCCTGTCTAGAAAAATCTTCGCCTTTTCCATGTTCTCCCCTATCCACCCTTTGCTCCACGCCTTAAGTGATGCACAGCACTATGGATGATCCACACTATTGTCCTGATACCTCTGGCACTCCCTACCCTCCATGAAGCTGTGCAATGATTACATTCCCACCTCACAGATCATTTCCAAGCCTGGTTGTTTGGCCAACTGCCATCCTGCCAACGCCTGTTAGCCATCCTGCGTTCCATCTTGGCTTTCATGGACCCCTTTCCTTCACTCATGTTCAGTTTGTCCCATCTCCCCTGACACTCCCCCTTCCTTCCACTGGCAGTCCTGCTGGCAACAGGAGTTATCTTCAGCTCTTCTGGGGTGCAGCTCACTTTTCTTGAGTTTGGTAGTTGGTAGTTGGTGCTTATCAGAAGTGTCCATTCCCTGGTCAGCCTTCCCTGAATAAAATTTAAATTTGATTATTCTTAAAATACTTTTTAATAAATTAATCAAATTTAGATTGATTTACATTCCTTAATTTAATAAGGTGAATTTTAAACTGGTTTTACACATATAAATCATACTTAAAAATCCTAAAAATAAACAGTTTTTTATGTGACTACAAATTTTGAACAGAACCTCCATGCCAAATTTCCAATTTCTAGATTTTATAGTCTATGAGAGTCCTAGATTAATAGTGACTTTTTATATATAGATAAACAAATAGGAATGCCAAATTTGATTATCAAAGAATAGGGTAAGTTAACTGCCATATGGTTCTAAGTGATTACATAGTTAAATAAATTAGCATAAAATTATTATAGCATAACTCTATACTGCATATTATTATAAGAAAGGCATTGCTGACTGGTTATCAAAAAGTATAATTACAGCTGGATGTCTTTCAAAACTTAGAATCTAATTCTATAATTTTTTTCATATAATCAATTAATTACTTTAAATTTAAATTTAAATTTATTATGGGAAGGCCGACCATGGGACGGACACTTCCAAATATGACTCAGACGAGGCAAAACTTAGTACCAGGAGTAACCCCAGAGAAGCGATGCTATCTCTTGTTGCCAGCGGAAACGCCACTTATGGGAAGGGGGAGGAACGTGTGTAGGGGACGTAGCCACTATTGAGCACGTGTGGAGGAAGGGGTCTGATTTGATGAACCAGACTGGGAACCAGGAGAGACCAGCTGTCAGCGACGTGGTGGGAGATATCCAAACATCCACGCTTGAAAGTGATCCACCAATGAGACCGGAATCTGTGGACAGCTTCAGGTGGGGAGGGTGGGGGATGGATCCGGCGATGGCATCCAAGACAATCGTGTGGATAGTCCACATGGCGATTGCAACCACCAGAGCACGAAGGGAGGGTGGGAGGGGGGAGGCCATTGATGAAGCAAACATATCTCTTGACAGACTGAAGGATGTGTTGGATCCTGGCCTAGCAGACGTTGGACTTCGCGCCATATTACTTTAGAGGTGGGGCACTTCTCCAGGCGGTGAAACAGCGTTCCATACTGGCCACACACGACACAGGATGAGTGTAAAGCATTAGAGCGCTCAGTTGTACGGTACACCTGCCTCAGGCAGCGCTGGACACATGGGAGCAGACTTGAGGCTGCAACAGAGGATGGTGTGCATATTTCCAGATAGTCTTTTGGGTCTCAGTAGAATAAGGGATGTCCATCATGTCCAGGTAGTCCACCCCTGGATAGGACTTGGGGTCGAATGGGGATCACGCCATCATGGATGGGTAGCCCCTGTACCTCTTGTGTGAACTGAGGAGAGGGGCGGCCTCTTTGGGTTGTATGTCCACTAATACAAATTCTCCACCTGCGCTTCGCATGGAGAGTAGGATTCGTTTGTAGGGTTTTGGTCCCGTGAGGACCTGTGGCTGATGTGTGTGATGCGAGGTATTTCATCAGGGAGTGGGGTTTGATGGATTGTTGAGGCCCAAGGCTCGGGAGGAGTTGGAGCAGGCCGCGTGGGACCAGTGTTGGGATGGGAGTGTAGGAGCAGTGACAGCCGCAATCCAGGTGCCCAGGATCTTGGCGGCATGGGCTTTGAAGTCAAGTAGGCCCATGCCACCTGATGATGAGGGCCAAACATGACCTCTAGCCGTACAGGTGGAGGGCGGCCTGACCTAAAGCCAGCCTTGTAGCAAAGCATACAGGGATTTGAAGAAGCGTGGGGAGAAGGGATGGCGTGGGCTCCGAACCAGACTTTGGATAGGAGCATAGAGTTGGCAAGAACAACCCTGCCAGTGAGGGTAGTAGGGTGGGCTCTGAGAGAGGCTATTCGCTTCGTCACGTTGTCCAGTATATGGCACTCCATTACTGCTGACGCGTATCCACCTGCCTCCAACCACACGCCCAGATGGCGTACCAGTCCTATGGTAGGTCGTGGCACAAAGGGGAGCACCAGTGGAGCGGTGTGTTTTGAGTTAGTAAGGCGTGGGACATGGGCGAGCAGATGGCCGGGTTGGGAACTACTTGCTGGGGCCCAGCAGTTCTGAAACCGACTAAGGAGGATGATTTCAGTTTTGGAGGCGTTCAGTGCCGCGTTGCTTACCCGGGAATATTCCTGGATGAGGGCTTCAAGCGCGCGTGCATCTTTGTTATTAGACACCCCCACCACGCAATCATCTGCAAATGCCATCATCTTGACTGGGGTTTGGCCTGGCACATGGACCCCATTGAGTTGGGCATTCACATTTCGCAGTAGTGGGTCAAGGCTGAAGTTGTATAAGAGTGGGCTCAGGGGGTCCCCTTGTCGCAGGCCCCTTTGAGGATGGACTACTTCCGTTAGGAAACCTGGGCTGCGCACTGCCATTGTTGCAGATTCCGTGAGCAGCATCACCCAGTTAATGAAGCGGGGAGGTAGGCGGAATTTTGGAGGCAGGCCCTAAGGTATTCCCAGTTTACTCTATCATAGGCCTTTTGTTGGTCCAAGAATACAAGTGCCCCAGAGGCTGTGGACTGACACACATTAGCCACAGAGTGCACGTTATCCCAAATTGACCTTCTGGGGATGAAACTGAATTGTTCTGGGGAGATGGTGGCAGATGCTACAGTCCCTAAATGGTTAGCCATGATTTTTGTTAAAATTTTGGTGTCTGTTTTTGTCAGAGAAATGGGGTGCCAGTTGGCTAAGTCTAGCCTATCCCCTTTCTTGAAGAGTGTGACCGTAAAGGCCTCATGTCCTCCTGGTAGGAGGCGCGTTTCCAACAGGCTTTGGTTGAGTGAGGCTAGCAGCAATGGGGATATATATTTAAAATATTTTTTGTAGAACTCATATGGAATTCCATCTGGGCCTGGGCATTTTTGGTTTGGCGCACCGCGAATGGTAGTCCATAATTTGTTTAAGTAATTAAATTCATTATTTCTGGGTATCAGAAAATGGTGCAGATATGAGCTCTGTCAAGAAATTCTGCCATTTTGGCCAGCTGAATTGGTTCAGCTCGGTATAACTCAGAGTAATATCTTTGCATTTTGATTGCCACTTCGGCCAGTGTGTCCACAATAGAATTATCCGATCTTCGCACCTGTGTGCAGGCCACGCTCTGGCGAGGTGCAAATTTTTTTTTGAAGAAGTATGCGGTGCACTTGTCACCTTTAGTGATGCGTGTGGCCCTGTATTGGACACAAACCTGATGTTTGTGTTGCCTTTCAAGTGCGTTGAGATGGGCAGCTGCCTCCGCCCACTTCTGGCCCCATGCAGAGCTATATCCTGAGGCTGGAATGTTGGACTCCAAGTGGGCCAATTCTGCCAGCGCACGCGATATAACTGCCAATGTGGCTTGTGAGCGTCTGGATGAGAGATGGCGATAGTGGTGGATGGTGTCATCTTTGAAAGTTGCCCATGTGGAAATGGGGTCCGCGCAAAACGGTGCAACAAACAATTTTGCCAAAGTTGCCTCTTCCACCCACATGGAAAATCCTGGCGATGCAAGCTCTGGGGGGCGGATTTTGCACCAATGTGGGGCCTTTGCAACTGTGACGGGTAAGTGGTATGTTATTGAGACCAGTTGGTGGTTGGAGAATTCCATTTTCATTGTTTTGAAGTGGGAGATATGGGGTTGGAATTTTGCCGGTGCTAGAATAAGGTCAATGTGGGTCATGGACCTTAATTGGCCGTTGTGGATGTGGGGACGCATCATGTTTTTTAAGCAGTGGGGCATGTCATGGCAGCACATCCATTAACCCAAGGGTGGCTTTTAGAACGTGTAGTTCTATGTGACCCTGTGGGGCGTGGGGTGAGGGCAGCCACCGGTCCATTGGTGAGGTTAGCCAACAGTTCATGTCACCAATTAGGAAAGAATTGGGGGGTAGCGGGAGGGATTTGACCAACGAGAAAAATTTTTGACGCTCTTGTGCACCATTTGGGGTGTAAATGTTGACAATTGTGTGTGCAACATCAGCCCACGAGAAGGTGACAACGTGCACTCGGCCATCTAGGAATGTTTCTGAAGATATAAATTTGAAAGAATTGTTATTCTGAATTAGCACCTCACAGTGCTTCGACCAAAAGGATAGGGATGGTAGGAGCATTGTTTTCCAAGCTTCCTCAGAACCTCGTGGACAGTGGGACTCCTGGATAGCCAGGATATCCACGGGTAAATTGTTTTGTAAAAAACTCAGTTTCCTAGCCCGGGATGGGGAGGCCTTGAGTCCGGCGATATTCAGCATCCCTAGAGTGAAGGTTTCCCCCATTGCACCTTAGGTGCGAGGGGTGGGCCCCCGGGCCCACCAGCCTCTTCCAGGTCCCCACGGGCTTTCACAGCAGCGCGGGTATTAGCAGCAACGCTATTAGGGTTTTTGTTAATTTTTGCAGAAAGAGTCGCATTGGCTTTGGCCTTCACTTTTTGTTTTCCCGACGTCGGACGAATTTTTTGTGGTGCGGATAGGTTCGGTGCACCGTCGAGTGGGGCAGAAAATTTTTTTCAGTTGGGATAGGTCCCAAGTCAGTTTTGACTGGGGCTTGGGTGCAGCGATTAAGTGAGATCAAATCTCCCATCAGATCCTCAGATTGAGTGGCCCGTTTGGCATGGGTCCCCCAATCTGATTGGGTGATGGATTCCCGAGTCACTTCCACCGCGAAGGTCTCCATGTCCTCCTGGCGTTGTGAGTGTGGGATGGTGGTGGTGGCCTTGGCCACTTCCTTGGCCGCAGTCCTATGGGCCTGCTTGGCCTTCTTCCGCTCCTGCGGGGAGATGGGCTTTACCAATAGGTAGCAGCCTTGTGCTCCCCACGGGAAAGCCTCCTTGGTGCTTGCGGTTGGTTCATAGTGCGCCTCCCCGCTGGCCATGGCCGCTGAGGGGTGCTCTTGGAATGTGACGCCCTCTTTGATGGGGCATGCGTGCGCCTTATGGCTGAACGTGTCACAGTGGGTGCAAATGGGGGGCGCGCTGTCCACGGTTACCTGGAATGGGTGGGTGGTGTGCCCTGCGATATCAATAAAGGTGGAGTGCGGGATCTGGGTTAGGTCCTTCACGATCTCCTCAGTTGGGGTCAGAACTGCGATGGCTTTGCCAGTGCACAGGTGTGGCATCAGCGTGAAACGTTGCATTTCAAAAGATTGTATTTCGCCATATATGGCGAGAACATCTTTCAGGTGTTGCTCCAAAATGTCACGTTTTACCGTAGTAGGCAAAAAGTCAAACGTGAGGAAAATTTGGTTTGATTTTGTCCATCTGGTGCATTTAGTTTTGACGACCTGTTGCCCTTTGGGGAGGTCAACCACTATGTGCACCGCTGCAGCCTCGTCTGCTGCTTTTTTGTTTTTGAAACCTAGGTCCAGCCAACCGCATGACATGGAGTGAGGTGCCACATACACCGCAGTCAGGAAAATTTTGTGTACATTTTCACAAAATTTTTCCCACAGGGCCGTTTTTTGGATGTCCAGATACACACGGACTCTGAATTCCACCGACAAAAGTGGCTGGAATGTGGCGTGTTGATATACTGGTTGCATCGTGCTTGCCACACAAGTATCTCCGGGGAAATTGTGACCGCCAGTTTATTTAGATTTTTTTCTATTCCACTGGATTCTCCGGGGCATTTTTGAACATTAGAGGCCGCGGGCCTTCCGCCTGCTCCTCCTCTTGCCTTGCTTGCATAACTGCTCCCAGACATGGGCGCAGACTAATCCTCTCTATGAGATTATCAAACTAGATTTAGTCTTGAATTGAATGGGTTGCAAAAGTGTTTGCAACGAGAAAGAAAAGTTATAATCAATTAATTACTGATAATTATCATATGTCATATAATATGCTTAATAAAAATTAAATTAACAGATTTTATAACTAAACTCAAGTCTTTAATTGATTGAGGGAGCTACTATACTAAGATTTTTAGTGTTACAGATGTGGAAAATGAAATTGAGACTGGCCTGAAAGTCAGGGTAAGCAAGCACCCAGAAAACAACCCAGATTACAGGACATTGCCATCCAAATGACTTGGTAGCCGGTAGTAAGAGAAGCAATTAGGCGAGTGGTGACTGGAAACAACTATCACCACCATTCCCATAATAAAAAAAACTGTGGCTGCAGCAGTGGCAGCAGATACCACTGCAGTTTGCTCTTTGGGACTCACAGAGGGCCCTGGATGTGCTGAGTGCCACTGGGTATGAAGTGCACAATGAGGTCACAAAATCTCACCCAGAAGAGAGAAATGATCTCTAATACTAATGGGACTTCTTGATACCAGAGTGCATCCTCCAATGGAGGATATCCCTATAAGGCCACTCACTCAGTAGCTCTATTTGGTGAGGTAGGTAGCAGTGTCATAACAATAGCCACTAAGGCTTAGTCATTGTGCAACACTGGGAATATGGTTCTGGGTTTGGCAGTGACATAAAAAGGAATAAATTTTATATCTAGAAAGCTTATCTAGAAAGGGATTTTTCATTGTTGAAAAACAAAAATATTGATATTTGACTGAGAACCATACCTGTCTCAGATTTGGCTGAGAAGAATTAGACTGGGTTCCCAATCAGGGTTCATGAGCGCCCAGTGGAGATCCCAGAATGCCATGGGCACAGTGGTCTTGGCGACTTGTTCAAGTGGGGTTTTATTGGAAACGTGAGGGAAGCAAAAGTTCAACAACGTACTAAAGGCCCCCAGAGAAAACCAAAATGGTTGCAATGGGGGCAACCGTGAGACTTTAGGGGCAACCCCCAAGGGCGGGGGAGGCAGGGAGGATGACAACTCCTCCAGAGTTTGCAGTTGCTGTTTTTTGGGTCTAAATAGATAAGATTGCGAGCAAACAATGGACAGTACAAGGCCCGCCGTGTGATCACTGGTAAGAGCAGGAGGAGGATGGGGACTGCGCAGAGCATTGAGGCCAAGCTCTCCCTAGATGGGGAACTCCATACCCCATGGGCGAGTAATGCCATTGGCCAATGGGTCAGGCAGGGGCTTCAACTCCGTGACAGTGGTGTAGGACCGCTCTGATGCTGTTCCAATGGGGGAGCAGCTTCCACAAAGCCAACAGTGGAACGGACGGATGGATTTGCATTAGATGGATGCACAATAATGGATGAGGAAGCAGTTTTGTCATCAGGGGCGTGCTGGTTTATTATATTCATGATGCAGCGCTGGGTGGCAGGGTCAATTGATTGGATAATCCAGTTGGCGAGCATCAGAAGGAGGATCTGGGTGGCAGAGCGCTTCTTGGGATTGATTGGTGAAATTTTTAATATATAAAATAGGGCAGACGGAGGCTGCAACAAGCTGAGTGATGTTTATGAGGTTTATTGGGTGCAACGCATGAGAGAGTAAAGAATAAATTGACAACAGCCCCTGGGCAGGGAATTTGTCTTGAAAATTAGAAAAATTGCTTAGGGGAAGTGTTACGGGATTGGTCATTTGGGGGTTGGTGATGGGATCTGGTTGACTGGTGGGGGTGGGAGATGCTTAAGGTCCTGGAAAAAAATCAAAAAAAACTTTTATATTTTTTCCAACATTTTTGGGCCCAAGCCAGGTTGACGGTGCCAATCTAGGCCCTGGCCACCTAAGTTAGCCTGCTCACATGATTCAAATCCCTTTAGGTGTCCTGGAGGGTGTGGCGGATGAGCTGAGTTATTTGGGATCTAGTCTGACATCTTGATTGGCCTATTTGCATGATCCAAAATTCCTGAATTTCTCCCAGAAACTTGAAGTGACTAATCTGAGTCATTCAATGCCTGGTCTGAGATCTGAATTGTGCCCCATTTTGATTTTTGGTGCCAGCCAGTCAAGACCAGCTCCCTCAGGCCAAATTTGCATACTGGGCCCTGAGGTTGCCACAGGCAATTTCTTCCAAATTTTGGCATAATTCTCCTGTGGAGTGGGGGGTCCCAGGGGCCTGCCCATGACCCCTGGCTTGTATGAACTCTCTGCAGACCCCATCTATCAACCTCAACAGGGTTGAGGAGGGGGAAGAGGTGGGAACAGGGTTTTTGGGGGGAAGTGCGGTCACCAGTGCTCATCTACCACGTGCGCCAAGTCACTCAACTGCAACATAGGGTCCACTTTGGCCTTAGGGCCTTTTTTGTTCTGAAGGATTATCGCTCCCTATCCAGGAGTAGGGGCTGGTCTCCAGGACTTATACTACCCTTTCCTTTTTCAACCGGGAGGATTCTCCCACCTGGGGCATGGACCAGGGAATAGTTTTTGTGCCTCTCTGGGAGCTTTATGACAAGGATGGCAGCAATATTCTGGGGGGGACGGGGGCTGTTGGGTGAATGTGTGGAATTCCTCTACCAGATCCTTATAGTTTGCACAATCATGTGCACTCACTTAGCTGTTCTCATATGAGGGGTAGCCTTTTCACGCGACCAGGTATTGAACAGATTGGTGGGGCCTCTGGGAAGCCAGGATAGCCTCCACCTCTGCTAACTGGGAGTCCCAATAGCAATGGGATCTGGAGAGGTTGGCCTTTCCCCTTGAAGGGAGTTGTCGGACATTTGCCCTTCCAGCTGCAAAATAAGAATTTGTTGGGTCAAAATCAGCTGAAAAGGGGAAATGCCAGCCATTTACAAGTTATCAATACTAATACAAACGATTTAAGTAATTTTTATTTAGCCAAGGTAAGCTGGACAGGGGATGGACATTACCAAATCTCAAAGATCAAACAAAATAAATCCTCACCAAAACAAAACTAATAAACCGCACAAAATGAGCGGACAACACACAAAATGAAAACACAACCAACCAGGTAGGACAGCGAGAACCGCTTATCCCATCATGGTGGAAGGGGAGGGGATATCAGGGGGCTCATCCTCGGCATTGTCTTCTCCCCAAAGCAGGACATGGGCTATGGCGGAGAGCAAGGGAATTGGGACATCAGCGGGATGAAGAGAAAAATCTTTGATGATTGGGGTGGCAGGAAGACAGTGGTTGAACATAAGACAGACAAAATAATTGGCCAAAGCTGTTTCAGCTTTCATGCGTGCATTGGGGAGCTTTACAAATGTGGTAATATTGGTGTGGGTAATCTTGGCTTTAATATTCCGTGATACTACTGCCACGTGCTGGAAGGCGTCATTGGCAGCTTTGTGAGATTTGATCAACATATTCTTTTGGAGAATATTGGAGGTGGAGAGGATAATGGGAGGAGGGCTTCCTCCTGCGAGCATCGCCTTTGATTTGACAAAAGCTTTTTAGAGAGGATGACAATTTGGCTTAGCCATTGCTTCAACAGCCAGCTGGTGGTCGCCGTTAAACATTTTGGCATTTTGCTGGGGGACAAATAAATGAGGGGGTAGCTTAGCGTCATGACCAGCATACACAAACCTCTCAATTTGGAGAGTGGATTCTTTAATAATATTACTGGAATCATCAATTTCAGCCAATAGAACCCAAGGATTTTGGTTAAATTGAATTGGGGAGTTGGCATATGACTGAGGTTTGGTTGGTTCATTGGAGGACGCATGGGAGTGAACTGGGGTTCAAGCCAGTGCTTGATTGGAGAGAGCGTTTGTGGCACTAGGGCAAAAGAGGGCGGCTGATTGGTGGCTGCGGGCGTAGAAGCAGCAACAGGCTTTGAGGGAGGGGAAGGTAGGATCATACCCCATACTGAGACTGGCTTGGGGTGGCCGTTGGATTGTAAGCCAGTGGACGAAAATTAGAGCTGTTGGAGGAAGCTATGGAAGGGCACTTACATTTCAAGTAATCCAACTCAAAAAAGGATGGACAAATCGTCTTCCCGAACTTGATGCGGGCCCAGAATGGATGGTTATGGGCAGAAGGAATGACAGTGCAAGGGGGAATTGACAAGGCGATTTTACTAAATTTGGGGCTGAATGTGGCATATGCCCGAGACCCAGAGAGGCGTGTGGCCCCATTTGGGACCACAAATTGTAAGACGGGGTTGGAGCCATAGGCTGCCAAATCGTCCATCAGCTCCTGGCGGAGCACCTCAGGGAGAAGGTGGGTAGGCAAACCAGCGAGCTGAACTACCAAGGTGGTGTCCGCTGGGAGCCAGGTCCAAGTTGTTGGGAGAGGTGTATCCTGGAAGACCAGGGGCACTGTTGCTGCAGTGGCGGCATCAGCTTCACAGGTGAAGCCAAGATTGAAATACCCCTTATAGGGGAGAAAATCAACAAAACTAGTGGGAGTCATTACCACCTGAGCCATTTTGATAATGGCTTGGTCATGGTAAGGGAAAAGTTTCCCATAATTGACCCCAAGGATGAAATGCATGTTGCTCCAGGGGAGCACCAGGGGGTAACGAGGCACAACTTGGGTGCAAGCGAGGTGGGTGTCAAAAACCTTGGGAGGAACAAATTGTCCCAGGGGTTTGGTATGACTGGGCAAGCCAGTCCGAGAGCCTTTTCCTACTGGACAGAAAATGGTGGGGGGAGTTTCGCCACTGCCCCACACTGAAGCAGCCAGCTGGGAATCTGAGGACATCAGAGCTAAACTACGGCGGGTGAATAAAATTTGCTTTTTTCCATAAGATTTGCATAGAAAGTTACACCAAGAGGAAGGAGAAAAACAATTTAAGTAATACTAACAATGATATCGGCCAAAAGACCCTGGCTAGATTCTCAGTGGAACCCCATAATTAAGGGTACCACCATTTCAAATGCTACACAGGCAATAAATACAAAATTGAGTAGTCAGATTACTCTGATCATGCGGTGGACCTTGGGCATCCATTGGAGGGTATTCACCCAATCACAACCAGGTCCCTTCAAGCACTGACGCAGGGGCCACCCCCTTTTAAAGGCATGGAGGAGGTCCCCCAATGTTCAATATTTTTCTCAAATGAGGATTGGCTAAAATATATTAAGTCATTACCACATGGTTACGTCTTGCCCCAAAAAATGATACCCCATCCATTGTTCAGCCCAAGTGAAGCGAGTTTTCTGAGCTTCAATAGGCTGAATGCTCATATTTACCTATTAAGACTGCAACAAGCCATCTTGAACTTATTTCTAAATCCCTTCGCCCCTTGATACATTTTAAATACTGATTGGTCAGATATTGAGAGGGATTAGTCTTCTTACCAAAAGAACGCTACTAATAAAAACCTTTTAGAACTCAGTTTTTTATTAAAATTTTATTGTTAATTTAAATAAACCTTTGAGGAATCCAGCGGCATGAGGCACCAGCGATCAAGACTAAGCTGGGTTCCTACAGGAGTTAAGAGGGAGGCATGGAAGACATTATGCTGCTTCCAGTGTGAGGGCACTTCTCAAATGGTAGGCCCCATTGCTCAAATCCTTCTCAACATCAAAGGGCCCTGAGCATTTGGCCACTAGCTTTCAGGTGGGAGCTTTTATGAGGAGGTTGAAGGTGTCCAGAATGACAAGGGAGCCAACTTCAATTTCATGTCCAGGGAGGCGCTTCCAATTAGCAAATTTCTTGTAGTCCTCAATAGACTTTGTCAAATGTTCACAGACCAGGTTGTGTATATCGTGGAGTGAGCTTACATGGTCCTCAGCTGTGGGAACTGCTGAGGAGAGATGGGGACCAATTTTGAAGGAGGGGTTGTACCCCAGGGTGGCCTCAAAAGGGGAGAGATTGGTTGAGGAGCGAAGTGAAAATTTGTATGCAAACTGTGCAAGGGGAATATCCTTGGCCCAGGTGTCTTGCGAGGCCATTGCATAACAGCGCAGGTACTGCTACAGTACATGTTTCACCCGCTCAGTCTTCCCATCGGACTGGGGGGTGGTAGATGGTGGATCTGCTGGGCTTAATGCTGAGAAAGGTTTACAACTCTTCCCAGAACCAGGCAGTGAACTGGGCCCCCTATCACTCACTATCTCTTTGGGGAGACCAAACATGGCAAAGAAATGGTTGACAAACAAACTTACAGTCTCCACCACAGTAATAGCTGAGAGGCAGGAGATAAAGAGTGCAAACTTGATAATTTGGTCTACTTCTATTATAATAGCATCCAAGCCACAGGAGGGTGGGAGCTCCATGATGAAGTCCACTGAGACTGAGGCCCATGGGCCCTCAGCCTGCTACAGAGGGTTTAGCAACCCCTTCTTAACATAAAAATCAGACTTTTCTGGGCGCAGGTGACACAATGGTATATCCAGGTGGGATTATCCTTTTAGGACCCAGGCCAGTTGTAGGTTCTCTTGATGAGATCCGCACACTTCTTGATGCCAGGGTGACCAACCGTCGGGGAACATGAACCTCCTCAATAACACAGCTACGCAGTGAGGGGGGACCCAAACTCAATCATGAAACTATACTGTTCCATCCTGCAAAGTATACAGATCTCTCTTCCGAATCATAGACTCCAAGTCATCATAAAGCTCTATTCCTTCTGGGAAACAGGTTTGGGAAGTGAGAATGTGGAGGAGAAGTGGGGTGTCAGGGGCCAGGTCAGCGAAAGCTACTGTAGGGGGGGCAAGGAGAGGACTTTGGAGGGGGCATTATGGTAGTGAGATCTAGCAGGTCCTCCCCGCCATCTGGTGATAGGGAGGGGTTTTAGATGAGCATGTATGATAAAACATTCAGGGGGCCCTTTATAAATTCGTACTTGAAGTTAAACCCACATAGATTCTGTTAAGTGTGAGTTTGCCAGTGCACCAGCTTCTGGGGTTTGCGGTAGTAGAGCAGGGCCTTATGATCTGTAAAAACAATAATCTCATGCTGCTCACCCTGCATGAGGTATCGCCAGTGGGTGAGTGACCACGCCACTGCCACTAACTCCTTATTATTTATAGGCCATGCTTGCTCAGTTGAAGTGAACTTGTGGGAGAAATAAGCTACTGGATGTTCAACTCCTTCATGCTCCTGTGGCAACACAGCGCCCATTGCCGCTAACAATGCATCGCAAGCTACTATAAAGGGGCAACAGGTGTCAGCATGATGCATGACTGGGGCTGTGAGTAAGACATCCTTATAGACTCAAAGGACTGCTGGCATTTGGGGGACCACTTGAAAGGAACATTCTCCCCTGGCGAGAGGGTGATGGGTGCCGCTAGTTAGGCGAGGGCTGGTGAGAACTTTTTTAAGAAAGTTACTGTGCCAAGGAAGCTGAAAAGTTGCTTTTGCGTAGTTGGGGTGGGCCATGACTGGATAGCCTCAAGCTTGCAGGGGGACTGCATAGCCATCCTTCAAGACAAGGTTGCCTAAGGATGTCACCTCGTTCCTTAAGAATTCACACTTGGAAGGTTTTATGAAGAGTCCTGCTTTGTGGAGGTCTTCCACCACAGTTTCTAGGTCCTTGGCATGTTGTTCTGGGGTGGAAATGAATCAGAGTATCAAAATGTAGGCAACGGCACAAGAGAAGTGCAAATCCCTCAGCACATCATCAATGAGGCCCTGGAAGGTGGCTGGGGCATTCTTTAGTACAAAAGGCATCACCCTAGTTTGAAAGAGGCCTTGGCGTGTGCATATAGCTGTAAGCCACTCCTTCCCCCTTGCCACCCTCATCTGATTGAAGGCAATCACCAGTTCCAACTTTGAAAAGATGTGGGACTTAGAAATAGCCTGGGTGATGGTCTGCTCCAAGGGCAGGGGGTATTGATTGGGGATAATAATGTTGTTGAGGTGGCCATAGTTGACACAAGGGCGCAGGGAGTCATCTAATTTCCTAGAAAAACCTATGGGGGAGACGACGGGGGAAGATTTCTTAATGAGCCACTCCTTCTCTAACATCTCATCTAGCCAAATCCCCAAAGCCTTATCCTCTTCCTCAGTGTAGGGGTAAAGTGGGCAGGTGATTTTGACTAGTTTGACCATCAGCCAAAATGATAAATCATACTTGGATTGTAGGGGAAGCTTAGATACCAGAGAAATATTAAAGTTATCCTTGTAAGGGGCTAGAAAGGAAGGGAAGTCTGAAGGGAGGTCTACTGGAGCAGGGTCAGGAGGGGGATTGAGCTAATAGAGGTGGCCAGGGGAAGAGTTTCTAGCAGGGGAAACTCTCTGCTCAGCTTAATGTCTGTTATTAACAAGGAGTTACTCTTAGTATTGATACGGACCTACTGGCGGCGCCACCAGCCCACCCCCAGAATTATAGGATTTATAAATCCTGTACTGCCAAGAAGTGGTCACATAACCTAAAGTCATGAACGGAAAGTGTAAGGGGCATCAGATATGGTGGGACTTTAGAGTCTCCGATGAGGCGCCCAGGATAGACAAAGCTTCCTCCATCACCAGGTCCAGGGGACGTGCCACACTGAAATCAATAAAGTTACCCACCGCTCCCATGTTGAGGAGGGCTTGTATAGTGATCTCACATATCTCTGAGGGGAAGGAAACAGGAAACAGAAAGTAGGCTTGATTCTCTTTATTGAGTAGAGCGAGAGAGAGGGCATCAGTGGAAGGATCATGACCCATTATAAGAAGAGATTGCTTATGAGGTGAAAGGCTGGGTTGTTCCTGAGGTAAGAGAGTCACTTCCTCCTTGCCCCAAATAGGAAGGCGGGTGTTGATCTGTACACATGCTCCACCATCTTAAGGGGGAGTAGGGGTCAGCCAGGTGGACAATAATGAGGGCAGAGCAGTTTCTGAACTCTGGGACCTATCAGGCCACCTTCCTGATCAAGGATAGGGATATGGGATGCTTCAGAAAGGGATTCCCCCAGAGGGGATTTACCCAAGGTGGACACAGAGGGAGGGCAAAGGGCCGCAGCCTGGGGGACACTTTCCTTGTCTGTGACCACTAGAAGAGGGGGAGGGGTGGTACGAGGTACCTCAAGAGCTGCAACAGCACGCACATAGACATGGAAAGGTCTGGCCCCAATTGAGAAGGCCACTGAGAAAGCAATTTTTAACGACCCTGGGAGAGGGTCCTAGAATTCATGAGCAGCTGCGGTGGAGTCCGAGGCAGCATAGAGCAGAGATAGCAATTTCAGAGGGGATTGGCACAGTGGATCTAAAACCGCAAAGGCTTCAATCAGGGAGAGTAGATTCATAAATTACTGCCCTAATGTAAAGAGATGGAGGAGGCATGCCAGTCTTAACTCTGGGGCCTAGACTGCTGATGTGACCAGCGCAAGCAAAGGGGTAGGGTTGCCAGATTTGGCTGCAGAATGGAGCACCCCTTAACCCAACAGCGGGAATCCCCTTCCAGGGCGTCAAGGAGAGCCACGCTCTGTTGGGCATCAGAGGGGGCAGGGATTTGCCGCCATTGGCAGTAAAGCGCACCTGGAGCTTCGCCAGGACACCCAGTACTTGGTCAGCCACCTCATTAGAAGGGATAGGGGGCCCCATCCCTAACATGTTAACTGAGGGGGTGACACATGTTTCTGGGGCTTGGTGGGGTGAGGACCAGTTTATCAAAGTCTGTCAGCAATCTCAGATGAACAAGGCAGCAGACCAGCATGGAAAGACCAGGTCTCAGAGGGAGTGCACATTCAGAGTGAGTGCATAGGCCAAAGATTCACCAGTGCCAGCGAGGAGGGTGGAGAAGGCTGAGATAACAGGTCATTCATTATGTCATGTATTTGGCTGATAATAATTAGACTGGGCTCCCAATCAGGGTGTGTAAGTGTAAGTCCAGGGAACGTCCCCTTTTTGTGGACTAGGTGATTTTCCCATTCCCAAATATGAAGGGTCTGAAGAGGGCAGCTGTACCCCTTGTCACCCAAGGCGACCTCTCCCATGTGGTAGATGAGCGCTGGATAACAGTGCAACCTCTGAAGATTCCTTTCTTGGTTCCTGCGCTTGCCACTGCTGAACTAGTTCACCAAATTGAGGAAATCTGCGCCAAAATCATTGGTAACCATCTTCCTCACGAGTGGGAGGGACTTTACAAAACTGTTGGCGTTGAATCCTCAGAATCAAAGCCAAAATCGTCCAAATCTAATGGAAATAAAGTCTGACGGACAGAAACCCAATATTCAAAAAAAGACAAAAAGTGAATTATCAGCTGGAATTGCAGACAACATCAAGCCATTGAGTAGTACAATTTCTGATGTCAAAGTCTCCTCAAAATCGCTGGGGATAATCCATGAGCAGAAACTCCAAGTTCAAAAATCAGGATTTGCGCCCAACGCAACTCACTTGGCCAAACAAATGCCCCAGCAACTGGGCACTGGAAGGTTGGCTATCCCAAACCCGTTTCCAACCGTTTGGTACTGCCCCTATGTGGGGTGGCCCTGGGGGATTCCCATTTCCCGTCAGGCCAGACACCATTGTGCCAACCAACATAAACATAGTTGAGCCTCAGTCCAGGCGTTCATGGAGAAACAATAGTGAATTGGCCTGCCTCCAAATCCTTCAATGTCAATTCTAATTAAAACTTATACTCCCCCTCCCCCAAAAATTCGCCAGGTTAGGTTAAATTTTAGGGCCTCAATCCCTGCTTTGACCCACTACTAATTGAACACTATTTAATCAGTTGCATCGCACTGAGAAAATTTTTGGTCAATTTTCTTTATTTATCTTTCCAATAAAACCCTTTACCCAATTACAGTTTTTATGCTCAAAACTAAACCGCCCTTTCTGCCTATATTTCAACAACCCATGGGGCTCTTGGCCAAGTTTCCCTGGTACTTTGCTAGACTCTTATACACAATTATGGCTCATTGGCACTAAATGGATAAATACCTTCCTGGTTCCATAACTTTCGTCCCAGCAGCAGTGCCAATGGCATTCAAGTTTGGCGTTTGGGTGATTTAGCACTTAAACTGGAAGGCTATTCTCAAAATAACTTGCTGTTTGCATGACATAATTGACCAACCAACATTCTTAACCATTTCCGCCTTTCTCATTTAGATGGGCGTAGCAATGGTCCATTTCTCTCAGATGAATAAGTTTGTGAAGAAATTTTACTATGGCCACAATATCTTAGTACCTCTAAAATTGTCCAATCACATCTTTAAATGAAATCTTCATGATAGGAGCCGCTGAGGTGTCTTTGGTGTCAAATCCCAGCTTTAAATCATTGTCTGAATCACATTCCATAGTTGCCACAGCCATCATGCCCATGTCAGTATATTTCTGGCATCTTGACTTATAAATTGTCTACTCCTGTTGCAAACCTAGTGGTTTCCCCCAATCCTAGTACCATCTCTTCTGTATCTACAGACTCAACTATAGCTTCCAATAAAGAGAATTCGCCTAATTTTTATTACCCATGAATATAAGTATCAGAGCTCACCTCGTGTCCTATGAGGCCTTAGTGGACACTGGAGCAGTGGGGATTTTATGAGTGTAGAGCTAGCCAAACAATTGGATCTTGACTTGGACATAGGTCCTTTGATGATAGTTGCTTCATCAGCCTCCCAGACCCAATACCTAGTCTGACTGCCAGTATTTTTCTCGGTTCATCAGTTTAACTTTTGCGATTGGTTCTCTACAATGCCAAACTTGGTGTTTCCAAAATTTCTGGGGGTTGGAGGGTGGCACTGACAACATGTTAGAATTCATCTGGAGTCTGATATGTTATCATTTTCTAATGATCAAACGGAGGGGAAATTTCCTATGGTTGATACCCATACAAAAACTTAAGGCCGCAGCTCCATCACTTCTCTCGTTTCCCCTGCAGGTCTTCTGTCAGTATTTCCTGAGGAATTTGTGCTATCAAAGTATCTTTGATTCTGAGAAGGCGGACCATCTCACACCCAACTAAATTTGATTTAGGATTCCAAACAAAAGTGCAGTTGGTGAATATCAACTGCCCCTTATATCATACACATCTTAGGAGGAGGTTTCTCTTAACACTTGGTTAGATGATATGCTTAAGAAAGGGTAGCTATTTAAAGAGACATCACCATTTGCTTCTCCCATCGTTTTTGCCAAGAAGGCCGATGGTTCCCTCCATCCCTGTGTAGTTATGACACCTGAATAAAATTACAGTGCACGATCCCTACCCTTTACCCCTGGAGCAAACTATCAGTCAAGTGATTGCCAAGTCTTGTGTGTTCTCCAAGCTTGATCTTGTTGATGTTTTTAACCAAATTTTGGGTGATGGAAGGTCAATAATGGTTTACTAAAATCCAAACTGAGAGAGGTATTTTACCATTTCAGATAATGCCATTCATGTTAAAGAATGCACCAGCCACATTTCAAAGAATGATTGATAGTGTTCTGGGTGACCTCCAATTTTCTTGCACAGTTGCATATATTGATGACATATTGGTTCACTACCCAACTCCTGAACAACATCAAAAGACTTGGAAGCGGTAGTGGCTGCTTTGCACAAGGCGGGCCTGTTTGTCAAACCTTCAAAATGCGAGTTTTATAAAGAGGAAGTTACCTTTCTAGGGAACCTTGTCTTAAAAGATGGTTATATGATTCCCCCAACAAGTTGGATGCCATCCGTGAATGGCCAACTCCAACAATTTAAAAACAATTATGGAGTTTTTGGGCACCATTATCTTCCTGAAGAAATTTTCCTCAGCTCTTTCCCAGTTAGACGCTCTGCTTCACCCCCTCATGGATAAAATTCTCTATTTTTTTGGACACCCAAGTGCCAGCAGGCGTTCAAGTCAATTAAAGAGTTTCTATCATTCCCCCCATCATAAAACACGCTGAACCCTCCAAACTGTATATTTTTGCATGTGATGCTTCATCTGTTGCAGTGAGGGCTGTTCTGCTCCAGGAGCACAATGGAAAAGAACATCTGGTCACTTACTTTTCCTAGAAATTCTCCCCTACTGAGCAATCCTGGACCATCTAAGGTAAGGGGTTGGCAGCAGTAGCATGGTCTTTGACTCATTGATGGTATCTCTACAAGGCGCTCGGCATGATTTAATGGTGCATATGGATCATCAAGCTCTTCAATATTTTTCCAAACCGCAGAAATTGGCACATAAGCAAGCTTGCACCTATCAGGATTTGTGTAGTTTCAATTTTAAATATAAATTCGTGAAATGTGCATTAAACGTGCTCCCCAATTTCCTTAGCTGAAACCCTGCTCATTGCCTCTTGGACTCAGGTGAAGCGGACCAGGTTACTGTGATTACCACCACTCAAATTTTATCTATTGTACCTCCTATGGTCTGGTCAGTTGACTTAGCTCCTGATGCTCCTCTTATTTCATGGGCTTTATCAGCTCAAATGACCTGCACCAAAGGAGTAGAGTTATTAGATCAATTGTCCATTCATACTTACAAGCATTCCCTATATTCTTTGGTGGAGGGTCTCATTTATTTTCAGTTGCAGGTTTGGGTCCACCTCTCTTTAGAGCTGAGGTGTTTTGGGAGCATCACAACCCTCCCACAATTGGTCATCTGGTCAATAAGAAATGTACCAATTTGATTAAGCAGACTTACAATTGGGCAGATCTATCAAAAGAAGTACCAGCTTGGATTGCCAATTGCGTTACTTGTGCATGGGTTAAGCCAGATCGATCAGGAAGAAATGGTCTTCTTCATCCTTTACAACAGGCGGAGGGTCCATGGATATTGATGTTCATGGATTTTATTGTCAAACTTCCTTGTTCTAATGGGTTCACGGCGGTGATAGTGGCAGTCAATTTTTTTACTAAATTTCCCTATTTATTCCATGCTCTTCCATGATTACATCAGAAGAAACTGCTAATCTCTTCATGATCCGTGTATTTTCTGTGTTTGGTCTCCCACAGGAGATCATCAGTGACTGTGGCTCCCAGTTTACAGTGCAGTTCTGGAATGAGCTCTTATTCATCTTGAAAAACTCCCTGCCATTTTACAGCATATTATCCCCATTCAGATGGACAAACTGAGCGGGTTGACAAATCTTGAAACAGTAATTGTGCTGCAATGCTGTTTCCACACAGGATATCTGGGCAATGACCTCCCCCTCACTCAATTTTCCTATAACAATGAAATTCTCGCCTCCACGGGGTTTTCTCCCTATGAAGCGACGTTAGTGTATAATTCCTCATTTTAATTCAGTCCCTGCCTGCATCTGAAGGGTCCCAGCTGCTGCAGATCATGATGAGCACATTTGGTCTACCCAGTCCTTAGCGCGGGAGAATCTCACTAAAGCTATTGATGATTACAAGCGGCTTGCGGATCAAAAATGGCTTCCTGGACATGACATAGTGCTGGGTTCATATGTCATGCTTGATATGCGCCATTTGCAGATGCAGGTACCTTCCCAGAAGTTTGCAAGCAAGCATTCAGGTCCCCACTTGGTGGAGTAAGACTTGGGCAATGGTGCTTTCTGGTTAAAGTTGCTATCTCAATGGAAACAGCACCCCGTCTTCCATGTATCTCAGTTGTCCTCATTCAAGGGGACTGTCCCTGCGGATCCTGAGCCAATAGTATTTGAGGATTCAGAGGAAGTCAAGGCGGAAAGCTTTTTAGCATCCCACAAATCTTGGAGGTCAGTTCAGTATCTCGTCGCTTGGAAGGGCTATCTGGCCTATGAGAACAGTTGGGTCAAGGACTGTGATTGCGTAAACTGCATGGAACTGGGCGAGGCGTTTAATGAGTCCCATCCCAATGCTCTGCATCCACCTCCCTAAAGTAAGTTGCAACTTTGATGGCGATCGAGTTGCCCAAGGCGCACAAAAATGTAGCCCTTACACAGTTTCCCGATGGAGGTGCCCCTCCTTTGGCAAAAGGAAAGGGTAATGTAAGTCCAGAGGAATTTCCCCTTTGCATGGATTGGGCAATTTTCCCATTCCCAAATAAGAAGGGTCCAAAGAGGGCAGCTGTACCCCTCATCACCCAAGGCGACCTCGCCCATGTGGTAGATGAGAGCTGAGTAACTGCACTCCCTCTGAAGATTCCTTCCCCAGTTCCTATGCTTGCCTCTGCCAAACTAGTCCATGAATTGAGGAAGTCTATGCCAAAATCATTGGTATCTATCTTCCTCACAAGTGGGAGGGACTTTAAAAACTGTTGACAGCAAATCCTCAGAATCAAAGCCAAAATGTATAAATTCAATGGGAATAAAGTCTGATGAGAAAGAAAACCAATATTCAAAAAAAGACAACTAGTGACTTATTAGCTGGAATTGCAGACAACATCAAGCCATTGAGTAGTACAATTGCTGATGTCAAAGTCCCCTCAAAATCATTGGGACAAGCTTTAATGAGCAGAAACCCCTAGTTCAAGAATTAAGATTTGCGCCTGATGCAACTCACTTGGCCGAACAAATGCCCCAGTGACTGTGCATGGGTGGGTTTACCATCCTGAATCCATTTCCAACCAATTGGGACCGCCCTATGTGGGGTGGCCCTGGGGATTCCCATTGCCCATTAGGCCAGACGCCATTGCACCAACCAATGTAAACGTTGTTGAGCCTTGGTCCAGGCGTTCATGGATGAGCCAATAGCAACTTGGCCTGCTGCTGAATCCTTCAATGTCAGTTATAATTAGAATTATCCTCCCCTCCCCCCAAAATTCGCCAAGTTAGGTCAAATTTTAGGGCCCAAATACCTGCTTTGACCCACTACCAATTGAACACTATTCAAGCAGTTGCATCGCAATGAGAAAACTGTTGGTCAATTTTCTTTATTTATCTTTTCAATAAATCCCTTTACCCAATTCCAGTTTTTATGCCAAAAGTAAACCGCCCTTTTCGCCTATATTTCAACAACCCATGGGGCTCATGGCCAAGTTCCCTGGTACTTTTCTAGACTCTTATACACGATTATGGCTCATGGGCACTCAATGGCGAAATACCTTCCTGGTTCCATAACCGTCATCCCAGCAGCAGTGCCATTAGCATTCAGCTTTGGCGTTTGTGTGCTCCAGAACTTAAACTGGCAGGCCAGTCTAAAAATATTTTCTGTTTGCCTGATGGTGATCATCCAGTGGAGAGCCCAGAATGTCATGAGCACAGCGGTCCAGGCGACTTGTACAAGTGGGGTTTTATTGGGAACGTGAGGGAAGCAAAAGCTCAACAACATACCAAAGGCCCCAGAACAAACTAAATGGTTGCAATGGGGGCAACTGTGAGCCTTTTGGGGCAACCCCAAGGGTGAGGGAGGCAGGAAGGATGACAACTAATCCAGGGTTTGCAGTTGCTGGCCTTTGGGTTTAAATGGATAAGATTGCGAGCAAACAAGGGGTGGCACAAGTCCCACCGTGTGATCACTGGTAAGAGCAGGGGGAGGTTGGGTTTGCGCAGAGCAATGAGGCCAAGCTCTCCCTGAACAGGGCACTCCAGATCCCACAGGTGAGTGAGGCCATTGGCCAATGGGTTAGGCAGGGGCCCTGACTCCGTAAACAGTGAAGCAGGACCACTCTGATGCTGCTATAATGGGTAAGCAGCTTTCACAAAGCCAACAGTGAAATAGACGTATGGATTTGTTTTAGATGGATACACAATAATGGATGAGGAAGCAGCTTTATCATCAGGGGCATGCTGGTTTAATATATTCATGATGCGGCACTAGGTGGCAGGGTCAATCAATTGGATTATCCAATTGGTGAGCATCAGAACGAGGATCTGGGTGGCAGCGCTCTTCTCTGGGTTGATTGGCAGAATCTTTATTGTAAAATAGGGTGGATGGAGGCTGCAACAAGCTGAGTGGTGTTTATGAGGTTTATTGGGTGCAAAGCACAAGAGAGTAAAAGAATGAACTGACAACAGCCACTAGGCAGGGTAGTTGTCTTAAAAATGGGAAAATTTCTTGGGGGAAGTGTTATCAGATTGGTTATTTGAGGGTTGGCAATGGGATCTGGTTGGCTGTTGGGGTGGAGGGTGGGGATTCTCAAGGTCCTGGCAATAATAAAAAAACTTTAATAAATTTTCACACATTTTTGGACCCAAGCCAGGTTGACAGTGCCAATCTGGGTCCTGGCCACCTAATTTAGCCTGCTCACATGATTCAAATCCCTTTATTTGTCCTGGAGGGTGTGGCAGATGAGCTGAGTTACTTGAGATCTGGTATGACATCTTGATTGGTATATTTGCTTGATCTTAACCTCCCAAATCTCTTTGGTACACCTGAGGTGACTGGTCTGAGTCATTCAATGCCTAGTCTGGTATCTGAATTTTGCCCCAATTTGATTTTTGGTGCCAGCCAGTTTAGACCGGCTCCCCCAGGCCAGAATTTGCAGACCAGGCCCCATGGTTGCCACAGGCAATTTATTCCAAATTTGGCATAATTCTCCTGGGAAGTGGGGGGTTCCAGGGGCCTGCCCATGGCCCCTGGCTTGCACAAACTCTCTGCAGACCCCTCTATCAACCTCAACAGGGTTGAGGAGGGGAAAAGAGGTTGTAACAGGGTATCCTTGGGGAAGTATGGTCACCCAGTGATCATCTACCATGTGTGCCAAGTCACTTAACTGCAACAGGGGTTCCACTTAGGCCTAAGAGCCCCTTTATGTCCTGAAGGGGAATTGCTCCCTATCCAGGTGTAGGGGCTAGTGTCATGTTAAATAACATGATAGTGGGTACCAACCTCAAAGATAAGGCTGGGCAACAGGAGGCCCAGGTGAAGCTTCAGGCCCTCCCTGATCTCAGGCACACAGTAGACCAACGCTGGGTACAAGCCAAATATGCCCAGGTTGGTACTAGTGAGGTGCCTAACGCCCAGCCCCTTGCATCAGCCCAGGCATTAAAACGGACGCTTTACTTAATTAATGCACAAAGTTCAATTTGGTTAGTTGAGGAACAGGGTTTTGTACCCGTTTCATCTATGAAATCGATGCATCTGGGTCAAATACAACTTCAATTGATTAATTGAGTGAAGCCAATGTCAGTTTATTCTACCATTTCATATGGGAGTGTTTGCCTATTGGTAAATCGGTGCCTGAGACTAATTTGGCAGACCCCAAGTTACCCCAACGAAGTTTATATTTGATTTTCAGGACCAACATTCCTTGTTGTTAAACTTTTCCCAATAAACTTCCCCATTTTTCCTATTCTATTTTATATTATCTCTGACAATCCTATGCGCGGACCTCTTTGAGGAGGTCTCGCGCTACATTCACCATACCATTTTACATACAATATAGTTAGCCCCTAGGCACCATTGGTTCACCTAGGCTCCCTCCAACCTGGGATGCTTACCCCTTTCCCCTTTGTGCACCTTATCACTTTTGGTTGGGTATTTTTTTATAATGATCACACTCCTTTACTCAAGTTATTATTGCTACAGCACCCTCTTCTGGGCTCTAGTACCTTTCGTATTAATGGCTAGTTCCCTGGCGTTAGACCTGTGCACCAAGCACTACTACTCTGGGAACAGGAGAGTTATAGACACTCTCCTTACATTAGTTGACCAACCTTTTAGTTTTATGTGCACAAACGTTTTCTGTGTGGGACTTTTCCAAAGTGCAAATGGTGGGTGCCAACTGTGGGCTTCAGCTGTGGTCAGCCGCACCACTGTTTCCTCTTTTTCCCGGGGGTTGGAGCATCTCAGCGTTGTTTTGGCTACCTCCAACTGTAAAGTACCCACTATTAATGCTTGTACCTGGTGGATACAGACGCTTCTGGGTCCAAAAGTCGTGATTCCCTGACTTTCTGCTGAAATTTACATAATCAATTTAAAAAAACAGGATTTACTTCAGCAGCACGTTCTGACAATGCCAGCGGAATTGGCGCAGATGGGCCTGTGGTTATTGTCCTGAGATAACGTCAGGCATTCCGTTGCTGTTATGGGAATAGAGTCATTTTGCATCTAAAAACGCGTTTTATAACAGAAACACTATGTATACCTCTGAACCATATTTGCTCTCTCATGGCTCAGATCTGGAACCCATTCTTGTGTATGGAATCACACCAGAAAATCCCCTTTTGACCCCTTCCATGATTTGCAGCACTCAGGATTTTGAAAAGGAACTGTGTTTACAATATGAAAATGTTTATGCCCCTGCTGAAGATATGGTTAGATATGTGGCCTCAGTAGTAAGAGTGGCCAAGTATCCTTCTCCATTCTTTGATTCAAAATCATACCAGGGTGACATGTTAATGCCAGATGAAGAGTTTGGTGGTTATTTACTAAGCTTTCATCTTTAAATAAAGACCATTACAGGTACTTTCTACTGACCGCTACACTTTCCTCCCCTTTAGGGAATTTAGCACCACTATTCTGGTGGATACTGGCGCCATGGAAAACTTTATGGACAAGAGCCTAGCTGACTATCTTGGGCTGAGTTACTTGCCAAGTGGTATGTTTAGAGGAGGTGCGTCCCAGTGTATTCCCACTCTGAAGATCATTGGGACAGTAGACTATCAGGTTGGAAGTACCACTTGTACAATCACTTCCTAGATATCAAAAACCCCTTGTACCCTATCATCTTGGGTGTGGAGTGATGGAAGAAGTCTGACGTTAGAACCAAATTGAAAGAGAATACCCTATCCCTAACTTTAAGGAATGGTCACATATTAGTTGTTCCTTTATCGGAGGAGAACGCCCAGAACGAATTGCCCCACTGGTTCCACCTTCACACTCTTAGACTTGCTTCTATGCTGAAGCCCAGCTTGGAGGTTCCCCTACCTTCTTGTTTGGAGGATTTGGAATTTTATTTTGATGTCACATCTGCTAACGCACTACCTGATCACTCTGAGTTTGATTGTGAGTTCAATCTCACTGTGGATCTGGTGAATATTTCTTCTCCCATTTACCCATTGACCATCCAGGAGGAAGAGGCGTTAGATTGTGGGTGAAGGAGCAGTTAGCCAAAGGCGCGATTTTCAGCGTACCTCCTCTGTATGCTCCCCACTTCTTTTTGTTGAGAAGGCTGATGATACTCTACGCCCATGCATAGACTATGGGAACCTCAACAATGTCACTGTACCGGATCTACATCCCATCCCTTTAGATTCTCAAATTGCACGCTATGTGGAGAAGGCTAAGGTATTCTACAACCTGGATTTTCTCAATGCTTTAAATCAAATTTGGATTAAAAAAGGGCAAGAATGGTTAACCGCATTCCATACCAGAAAAGGGATTTTCCAGTTTTGGGTCATGCCCTTTGGGCTTAAGAATGCCCCTGCTATCTTTCAACGCCGCATTGATGCAGTGTTAGGGGATTTGTTAGGGGTATGCGCGGTAGCTTACATGGATGATATTCTGGTGTTTTCCCCTGATCATGAGTCTCTGCAGTACACCTTCAGCAAGTGGTGGAGAGTTTAAAGCCAGCCACTCTTACGCTGAAGATTGCAAGTGTGAATTTTTCAAGTCCCAGGTCACTTTTCTGGGCAACGTCATGTTTGACCAAGGACACATTATAACTCCAGACAAGTAAAAGGCTATTCGTGAGTGGCCCACCTTAACTCAGTCAAGGAATTGAGAAGCTTTTTGGGGATGTGTACGTTCCTCAAGAAGTTCACGCACAATCTCTCTCAGGTGGCAGCACTCTTATATAAGTCTAGTGGTGCCAAGGTGCTTCAGTGGTCCCCCATTTTGGAGGGTGCTTTCTAAGCAGTGAAGTGCACCCTATTGTCCACGTCTGTCCTTCACCATGTCAACCCTTCAAAAGAGTACATTGTGTCTACTGATGCCTCCAACTTTGCCATAGCGGCTACCTTGTTACAAGTAGGCAAAGATGGGTTAGAGCATCCGGTGGGATATTTTTCTAAGAAAATGTCTATGCCTGAGTTGAATTACGCCATTTATGATAAGGAGTTACTAGCAGTGGTGGAGGCGCTGACTTATTGGCGTCACCACTTTCATGGCTCCTCCAAAACTTTCCAGGTACGTACAGACCACCGTGCCTTGCTGTACTAACACGATCCTCATGTCCTAACCCCATGGCAGACCCATTGGCATGAGACCCTTTCCCAATTCGCATTCTCTTATGAGTTCACCAAGGGCAAGGATAATGGTTTAGCGGATGCTTTGAGTTGCAACCCTGATTTAGCTCCTGATCCCAAGGAGGTAGAAATATATAACATACAGTTGATGATTCCGCCAAATAAGATTGTGTCCCAACTCTCCTCTTCCTCGTCCAACAGGCCAGCGCATGCACCTCAGGAAAATGTGGAGGAATATAGTATGTTCAGAAAGGTAGTCCTTTATCAGCCTCTATCAGCTGAATATACTATGGTACTTGCTAAGAGCATTTTGAATCAAGAGGATCTATCCAGGGGTTATCACGTGAAGGATGAGATGGTGTGGTTTCAGGGGCGCCTATGGGTTCCTGCTGGACCACTGCACCTGGAAATCATCCAGGACCATCATGATGGGCTCACTGTTGGTCATCCTGTAAAAGCAAAGATCTTGGAGTTAATATGACGCACCTACTATTGGAAGGGCTTGTCTGCTCAGATGGGATGGTATTGTAAAGAGTGCTTGATCTGCCATCAAATGAAACCAAACTGCCAACCTATAGCGGGGTTGTTGAGCCAGTCCAAAAGGCTAAAGAGCCCCAGACTTCCCTATCAGTGGATTTCATTGTGTATCTTATCTGTCTCTGATGGTTATGATGCCATCATGGTGGTGATGGACCGTTTTGTGAAGTTCGCCCACTTTATTCTATGCAGAACTACAATATCCACATCTGAGATGGCTAGGCTCTTCGTCACTCATGTGTTTGCGCTTCATGGGGTTCCCAAGAGATTATCAGTGACTGGGGCCCCAGTAAACCTATGTCTTTTGGGAAGAGTTGTGTAAGACTCTTCAGATTCGCCCCTGCCGTTCAACTGCCTATCATTCCCAATCAGATGGGCATACTGAACGAGTGAACCAGTGCTTGGAACAGTTCCTGCGGGGTTACACCGCCGCAGATCATCCAGATTGGGTTTCTTACCTTCCTATGGCTCAAATTAGCTACAACACACTTTGCATTCTTTTATCAGTTGCTCCCCTTTTTTTACCAACCATGGCAACCCTGACTTTAACATGGAGCCCAGCTGTGGATCTAAGGTTGAAGTGGTGGTGGACTTTGCCAAGACTATCAATAAGGTCCACCAGGGGTTTCCACAAGTTTGGAGGTGGCAATGCAAGTTTATAAGGAGAATGCTGATGGTAAGCGCTGAGTGGGTCCAGCGTATAAGGAAGGGGATATCGTGATGCTTGATGCTTGTAACATCCCTATCAAGCAGCCATGAAAGAAGCTGGGACCAAAGAGGATTGGCCCTTACTGAGTTGTTGAAAAGGTGGGCCATGCCTCATACCAGTTAGATCTTCCTTCTTCATTTTGGATCTTCTCTGTCTTTCATGAGAGCAGATTGATGTTGTTTGAGGGCCCCCCACCAGAGACTCCTAAGGCCTATCTTGTGGATGGGGTGCCAGAGCGGGAAGTGGAAGAGATAGTAGACTCCCAGCATGTTAAGAGAAGACTTGAGCACCTGTTATCTTGAAAGGGCTTTGACACTGCAGAGAACAGTTGGGTCCCAGCGCATGACTGTGTGCATGCCTAAGATCTGATTGAAGCTTTCTATAAGCGTTTCCCCCAGGCCGCTGGATCTCAACCTAAACTGACTGTTGCTGCAATGAAGTTGGCCCAGCCCACAAGAATTTTTCCCCTAGCGCAAGCCCCTGGAGGGGGTTGAGCCCCGCCAGGAGGAAAGGGTAGTGTCATGGTTAAATGAAATGATAGTGGGTACCAACCCCAAGAATAAGGCTGGGCAACAGGAGACTCAGAAGGTGAAGATTCAGGCCCTCCCTGATCTCAGGCACACAGTAGACCAACGCTGGGTACAATCTAAATATACCCAGGTTGGTACTAGTGAGGTGCCTATCGCCCAGCCCCTTTCATCAGCCCAGGCGTTAAAATGGACATTTTACTTAATTAATGCACAAAGTTCAATTTGGTTAGTTGAGGAACAGGGTTTTGTACCCGTTTCATCTATGAAATCGATGCATCTGGGTCAAATACAACTTCAATTGATTAATTGAGTGAAGCCAATGTCAGTTTATTCTACCATTTCATATGGGAGTGTTTGCCTATTGGTAAATCGGTGCCTGAGACCACTTTGGCAGACCTCAAGTTACCCCAACGAAGTTTATATTTGATTTTCAGGACCAACATTCCTTGTTGTTAAACTTTTCCCAATAAACTTCCCCATTTTTCCTATTCTATTTTATATTATCTCTGACAATCCTGTGCGCGGACCTCTTTGAGGAGGTCTCGCGCTACATTCACCATACCATTTTACATACAATATAGTTAGCCCCTAGGCACCATTGGTTCACCCAGGCTCCCTCCAACCTGGGATGCTTACCCCTTTCCCCTTTGTGCACCTTATCACTTTTGGTTGGGTATTTTTTTATAATGATCACACTCCTTTACTCAAGTTATTATTGCTACAGCACCCTCTTCTGGGCTCTAGTACCTTTTGTATTAACGGCTAGTTTCCTGGCGTTGGACCTGTGCACCAAGTACTACCACGCTGGAAACAGGAGAGTTATAGACACTCTCCTTACAGCTGGTCTCCAGGACTTACAATACTAATGAGGAATGGATAGCTTAAGTCCTTGAGGCTGAGAATATATAGGAATACATAAATAAAGGTATTGCAATCCCAACTAATTTCAGTTGAATGAGATATCCTAACTAACCTGGCACCTATTTTTGACCTTCTGCTGACTAGCTGACTCTTGCTAAAATCTCACATCTAAATTTTACCTCCCACTGCAATTCTGGTTAGCAGATCAGCAATGCTTTTTTTATCAGGTGACTTGTTATGCCTATGGCTAAGCTGCACAGGCATAATCCTATTGGGTATTGAAAGGATTTGTCACCCTTGATCCCACTGGAGTTAGACCTCTCAATTTATTTAGACTTTTTGCCCCTTTGGCGGAACCTCAAATTAACTCTGGAATTAGACCCCTTAATCTATTTAGATTTTTACCCTTTTGGTGGAACCCAAAATTATCACTGAAGTAGGTGCTTGACACTTCTCTTATGGTGGCATCCTCTCAAGGCCACTACCTCCACACACACTCTTATCTGCTGGAGCAGCTCTTATATGGTTAGATGAGGGGAAAGGGGGTAACCTTGAGGGGTACACTGACACCTACCTCTCATCCAACACATGGTTTAAATCGCCCTAGGTTATGAGGGGGAAAGCTGGCTTCTTGGCCCCTTTATGGTGCAGAACAGAAACTCTGCAAAATTGAGGTGCAGGGGGTGCTCTCCCAGACTTATATCTAGTAACTATCATATACTGTCTTTAAAAGTGATTAGCCTAGGAATAGCATTTTATGATCATTTGAATATTAATGGATTAGTACTAGCGTATGGCAAAAGAGATAACAAAATAATTTATTCATTTGGTTGGAAACTTTTAATACAATATATATTAAAAGTTGTTTGTCATAAAAATGATGAGCAATAGATCATGAGACATTATAAAATATCTGAAAAATCAAAGTATCTATACAGGATATAATAAAATTTATAGAATTTAGTTGAAGGTAAAAAATGATTCAAATTTTACCTTATGGTAAAAAACTTAAGTGCATGATATATGCCTTATGGCTGAAGGTTATTAGAAACTTTCTTAACATTTTATCTACTGTTATGATATAATACTATCATTGTATTTTGTCATTTAACTTTTAAAAGAATAATACCTGTGATGGTTAGATTACTTAAGTAATGGTTGGATTAGCCTAACTAAAACTGTGTATGACAGCAGGCAAGTAACTGGCAGATAGATTAGATTTTAATTGATTTAGATTAAATTAGGTAGCATTTTAGTTGTGGTGGTTTAGGAAATCATCTTATAAATAAATCATTATAAATGTATGTTTATTTCAACACCTACTCCTAGACAATTTACCAATCTCAGATAAACTTAACATAAATATTCTATGATATATATATATATATATATATAATTGTTCAGTCAACTTGATTAGTTCAATATTTCAGGGATAAGGTTGGCAGTTTTTACTTATTTAGTTTTTATTATTTAGTTGATTTATCAGTCAATTATATGGTAAACTTTCAGATATCTATCTAAAATACCTCATTTTATTTACTTGATTGATTTAATTGGTCAATCTATAAGTAAATTTGCTGATTGCCATCTACAAAAATTTATTTTAGATCTAGTTGATTTAATTGGTCACTCTATGCTAAATTTACTGATCGTCATCTACAAAATTCATTTTAGATCTAGTTGATTTTATTGGTCAACCTATGCAAAAACTATCCACACTCAATCATTTAAGCTCGTCACGCTATGATCTCATACTTTGAACTTACCCCCCCAGCCATAGGACATATATTATGTCAAAACTACTATTAATTCTACATGCATTAAAGGTTCTGTTAGTTTCAGAATATGCTTCGCCTGCCTCAAGAAGCTTCTATAAAACTTTGATCGAACACTTACTTAATCTATCAGGCCTTGATCCTTCATCGTCTAAATTTAGATTTCTACCTCTTTCATAATTTAAGAAGTTGTGAAACAGACTCCAAATCTGAAAGTTTATAATTAAATGTAAATTAAAAGATCATTATGAAATTATCACTGTTTATAAACAAGTTGGTATCTGACTAATATTTTAAAAAAGTAATTGTCATATAGTTTAACATACTAGTTGCTCATTAAAAGAAAGGATAAAATATCCTTTTTTGGTAAGCTAGCTTGTTAGGAAATCATTGGAACAATTTGCAGCTGAAGCAAATGGGCAGCATTTGTTAAATTGAAACTGCAGGTTTCATTTAGACTATAAAAAGGAGAACTTAGCCCTAATCTGATACGATATCAATTGTGAAAATTGGTTTTATTCGGAATAAAATTAATCTTGGCAATAGTTTTTGATTCAGATGGTTTCAAGCTGGAACGTATATCGTACCGTTGATTAGTAAGATTAAACTCTAAAAGTATCTGATAAGCACGCACATAGCAAATCAAATTATATCATCTGTAACATTACATCCGACTTCAGATTTGGCGTAATAATTTAAGCCTTAATCCGTCATGATTGATCTAGCCGCACTACACTTAAATAAAGGTTCTGCAAATCAAATAAAATCAATAGGCAACTTGCGCGTTAGAGAGTAATACTTATTAACAGTAATGTCGATTTACCTGCAACGAATCAAGTTAATGACGGATTGGAGAGTCTAAGAAGTTGCATGCATACGATCCACCCCTTAACTAGTCTCACCGTTTCAAGTGATATAATTTAAATGCAATTTAAGCTAGTTTGCTGCATTTGTGGCTTTCGAATGACGTAACCAAATTAAATGAATGAGGAGTTGGCTCGGAATAAGCTGACATGATTGTGGCATATGATTGGCTTATTTGTAATTATTGGCTAGTCTATGGAGCATGGAATTTAAGCGTAGACTTGGTTAGCTAGCGGTGTAGGTTTCAGGTGACAGGTTGCCAACCAATTGAATTTGAGTTACTAACAAAGCATTTCATCCTTGTGGTATAAATCGGATTCGGTGCTTCCCTACACTCTACCTCATGACTGACAACTCAAATTTACAAGTCACTCAACCTATTGACATCAAAACCAAAACTGCCCTTGATAAATTCACATCCAAGGAGCCCGCTTTTAACTTGCTTTCCCTTTCCACATCGCCAACCTCCAGTAACGCTCAAAGTTTCCCCTCCTCATATTCTTCAAACTCCCAACTCGAGTTTAAAAATGCCCCTATCGCACGCCGAATGAGTCTAAACTTTTGTCCGAGCGCCTTTTCACGCCCCTTCTTCGGTGTTTCCGCTACCGGATCTGAACATTCGCACGAGGATGCGGTACCTCGTCGCACCCGCACCCTGAGTGCTTCTAATGCTGATGCGTCACGACTTGCAGAGAAGTGGGGATTCGGCATTAAAGCGCCTTCCAACGATTCCTCCCTTGGCACCTTCTCACGCTTCTCTAAAGGAAAGCCTCGCCCAAATGCTATGGAGCAACTAGCTGAGGAATCCAAAGCGCGTCCCAGATCCCCCATGGGTGATATGATCCTTAAGGGCCAGTTCCTTGACTAGCGAAGGAAGTTTGGTATTTTTATCTGTACATATTTTTGGTCTCATTTCACGCTCTATATCTATTCAAACGTTTTTACGCCCAATCATCGCATGCACGGCATGAGCGCACTGCCCGCTTTTCGAGTTAGTTGAGTCTAACTTGTGGCATTTGCCTGCCTATTTATGCCGAATCACTCGCCTTATATTAAAATTTTTGGTATATACATTTTTATTCTATCTAGGTAGTTTGGATTTTATCTTTGCACGAGGTCCATGTAACCATACTTTTTTTAAACCAGGCTTATTATCGTGCTAATTTCACTGCAAAAACAATTTTGGTAGCGTTTGGACTTGTAAACCGTTTAAATTACAATTTCTCACCTGAAGCATACCAATCGCTCTTTACGGCCAAGATGGTTTCAACGATTAGTATGAGACTCCGAGGCTTCGATCACCTATTGATTGGTAAGAAAAGGAGTGATTTTGGGGCAATAGATATCTAATATATAATTGATTTTAAATTTTTAGGTTAGAGGAATTTTCATCCATTTTAACACAAAAATTGATATCTAACATCAAATGGGTTTATATAAGTTTCA